>JAPKLW010002712.1:19106-58867 GCA_026898455.1 Plectranthus barbatus | reverse complement strand
AGAATGTTTCAATTATATGGTCTGATTTTTATATTTAGTATTATTTTATCCTGTAATTTACAATTATACCTTTATATAACTTTGGAAAATGAGTATATAAAAAAAATTCTCTTGTAAGAAAAAAGAATAAATCTTATCCATTAGATCTAAATAAATCAAGAGTTGATATATAATCAAGCAACAACTAAAGCCGCACAATTGAGCAATTGTTCGATTGTGTTTTAGTTGTTGCTTGATTAATATGATGTTTGATTGTACTACAGTTACTGTTTGATTGTATATCAACTATTGATTTACTGAAATCTAGTGGATGAGATCCATATATACCATATTTTGCCCCCATTAAATATTAATTAACTTGGTAATGTTTTCATCAAATTATATATGTACGTACATTAAAGTGTCGGCATGGGGACATTTGAATATTAAGAGGTTAATTTGTAGTAAATAAAATAATAAAAGCGTGAGGAAATGAGATTGAGTTGGTGATGATTTGTGATATTAAAAAATAGGTGGCAACTGCTTATAGAAGCTCATATCCAAATGTTGCAAATTTGTTGGTGACTCACTCTCATCCTCATCCAATCTTTTTTAGAGAGAGAGAGATAATTCCTATTTTAGATCCTCTTTTATATAATTGATCTCCTCATTATTTAAACATCCTTTATGTTTTAAAAAAAAGCCCATGGTCTCCACTTTCTTTTTAATCTGATTTATTGGAAGAATATAATAGCAATTTATGATAATTTAATAGAAATACATATATTTAAACTCATATACCAAATATTTTTGTAAAAATTGGAATCTGTGACTTTTTTATTCAGACAATGTACTTTCACCACTATACCCCAAACGTAGAGATGAGTTAAATTTTTTAATATTCATCAAAAAAGATTTGTAAAAATGAAGTTACTGCATAAGATATTTAAACTATAAATAGTTAATCCAATCGATTTTATGTTGGTGATCTTTCAATCCGGTTTTAAAAAATATATTATTGCATAGTTTAAGTTTTTTTAAGAAAATGATTTAAGATTTTTAAAATGAAAATATTAATGTGTTTGATAAATTATAAGTAGTTGATTTATTATAATAAATAATAATAAGAGTAATTTATTAATTTCGATTTGAGCATGCGATGAAATTAGCACGTGGCTAAATCTAATGGGCGAGTATTTGAATTCCAACCCGTATAATTGAGACGCGTGGACCCCACACACCATAACACGAATAGAGACTAACACAAGGGATTGACACGTGGACTGTAAAATCATCCCTGAAATATTTGCATCATCACCTACCCTTTCTTTTTCATTTTTTTTTATTAATTTTATATTTTCACCGTTCAAATATTGACCATGATTTAAGATTGATTTAACCAAATTAATCATATTTGACCTAAATATTATCCAATATCAACATCCCAAGTAAGTAGGTAAGTGAGTCATTTATTAAATGGTGAGGATCTTAAATTATTAAGGAAATTCCGAAAAATTAATCGTGTAATATGTAATAGAATACTAGGAATATCACTTATGTTTATAGTAATAAAATAATTTCACTGTCTTTATTTATTTTCTATTTGAGCAATTAAGTAAAATTTTGATTTTGATAAACTAAAATTATACTTTAAAACCCAAAAAAATATTGTATAATAAAATATGAAGTTATATTTATTTTTACTTTATAGTTCGTTTATATCTCATTCAACAATGAGTGATAAATTAATTTAATTTAAATATTGGAAGACATGCAGTAAAATATTGTCGGTTTGGATTTTGTTTTAGCCCATACAACTGCAGAAATGTCTTTTTCTGCGTCGGTAATTTTGACTTTTTTCTTTTCTTTTTTTTTTTATTTTTATTTTATAGTTTTACTGCAAAACGGTTTCTTGTAAGAAATTCCGACAAGCAATTGAATTTTCTGAATCTTGATTTTCCTATTTTTGAGGTTGAATATCCATTTATGTTTATAAACCCATTTTTCTTTTCGGATTAGAACTCCCACTGCCACAGTTTTAATTGAACTCTACAAAGAAATGGAAAAGGAAAATATATATTAAATATATAATATATCTGTCTCTCGCTCCTTTCTGAGCAGCATCTTCTCTTAAGAGAGAGAAAACAGAGGGAAGACAGAAAATATCCATTATCAAAAGTTTGACATATATTCTTCTCCCAATTCCCTGCTCAGACTTTTTCTCTAGATTTTTCCATTGATTTCCCTTTTTGAGATACATTAACCCGTTTTAGATAATCGCTTCTTTTCGGTTCTTGTCTGACTTGAAGAGTTCTTGAAGTAGGTTCAAGATTTCAATAGATTTTTTTGTTTAGTATTTTTGGGGAGGAATTGCAGTTGATCATATCTGTGCTGCTAAAAGTTTAAATTTTTATTGATTTTTCAATGAAAACTCTGATGTTTTTTAACTGATTGGAGAAGGAAAAGGGTGGGGGGAAAAGAAAATTCACTTTCCTTTCCTGGAGGAATCCAGTATTTGGTTTCTGGGTGTCATCAAAATCCAACTTTTGACCTAGAAAAGAGTATTTTATTTCATTTGGTAAAAGGGTTTGTGGGATTGAATTGGAATTTTCACCATGACTAAGAATCTCGTGAGTCTGGATAAATGGAGGGATTATTTCAGCTCTGCAAATTCTGATATATTCTGCATAATCGAGCATGCAATCATGGTTGCGGTTTCGGACTGCCCTTATGATTTCAAGGTGAAGAGGGATCGGATTGCTGAGATGCTGTTCACATGTAGAGTGACAAAGTGTTTAGGTTGCAATAGAGCTGAGCTCTGTATGGTTGATGATGATTGTCTGAAGGGAGTTGATGGTGGTGTCGAGTTCAAATCTGGGGTGGGTGCTGTAGGGAGTAAAGATTCAAAGGAGAGCAAGATGAACAGCACTAGCAGAGATGAATATGATGATGATGATGATGACAATGATGGTGATGAAAGAGAGGTTATGGAGATGAATGCTAAAGATCGGGTTAGTGTTCATGGCTATGATGATGCTGAAGCACTTACTGATGAAATTGAGGAGGAGTCTCGGTTTCTTGAAGAGGTTTTCAGGATCAAAGGGGTCTTGGAGGAGAGAGAAGGAAAGGTTTGTGACTTGCTATAGTGTTTCTTGTTTTAGCTTATTGTGAATGATTTGTTGTAGTAGATTGCTTTCTTGAAGTTGAGATATAATGTTTTAATGATATTTCTCTATTTGTTGATGATAGATTGTGGGAGTGATTGTTTAGTGTAATGTATGCATTGCTAGTTAGTTTAGGTTTATGTGAAGTTTCCTAGATTTGATTACATCTTGTTATATTATTTCTTGGCAGTCTGATGAGGAGTTGTTCGAATCACTGAGCCGGCTCCAGTTGATGCCTTTGTCCTTGGAGATTCTCAAGGTTCGAAATTCGTGTTTGTTTTTATTTTACTCGATTTTGTTAGCTTGTTGGCCTACATTTTGTGGTAAGGATTCTAACTGGTTTGTTTCTACTTCAGGAAACAGAGATTGGGAAATCTGTTAATGCTTTGCGGAAGCATGGATCAAAGGAAATCCGGGATATCGTTAGGAGATTAGTTGAGTAAGTAATCTCGTTTTTGTAGCTGCGTAATCGTGTTGGCTGAAGCTGAAGCTGATTGAACTTGATTTACCTATTCTAGACTTATGTTATTGTTGCATTGAATTTTGCATAACTGTGATCCTTTAGCGTTGCACGTGGCCTCGTTCTCGTAGTTCATAGTGTTCCGGCCTAAAAGGAAAGGATTTGATAGCTAGCATGAAAAAGTGTCCGACGTGTTACATAATCGTCGTGGCTAAAGCTGAAATAAATTCTACTTGATTTACTTATTCGAGACTTTAATGCATTGAGGTTTACGTAACTGTGATCCTTTTACGCTGCACGTGGCCTCGTTCTCTTCATTCATACTGTTTTGGCCTAAAAGGAAAGATTTAATAGCATGATAAGGTGCCCTACATGCTGCATTGTATTCACTCTGTTGTCGAATTTGGTCACACTTCTTCGGCAATGCAAGATATTTGATTTTGTCCCGTAGTTTCTAATCCCTTGATCGAAAATGCAGGGACTGGAAACTCATGGTTGATGAGTGGGTTAGTGCTGCTCAAGCCATTGCAGGTTTGTTAACCTAAAATGGTCTTAAAAAACCGGCAATCTAGATGCCATATTTTGTCTGATTCGAAGGATTAACATATTTTTCGTGTATCTTGAAGGTGCTGGTCTTACGACTGAATCTGCCAAGGCATCTGCTGACGAAGAAGAAGAAGAAGAAGGGCTTCCATCTCCTCCTATGGACGAAGGAGCTTTTCTGACTACTCCCGCGTCAATGGAGTTGTCTCAGGTATCTTCTTATCTTTCTCGTCTTGTTTACAAAGTTCTCCAACGTGTTCAGCACTCGTACTGACTTAGTTTATCCGAATCTCGTGTTTCACAATTATGATCCGCGAAGTTCTTTGATGGCATGGATGAAGATGGAAGTGAGTAGTTCTCCTTATTTGGTTCTTTACCCGAATTCCCCCTACTAAGAAAGAAGCAAGATTCATGTTTTTGATTCGGGTTTGTTGATTTGTTTCAGATCTTAGAAACTGTGGGGAATTCAACAAGAACCGACAAAATGGCAGAACGCGCATACCTGAAAGAACGGGCCCTCCTACACGAAAGTTTGAAAGTCCGAAGGATTCAAGGACGCCCCCAAAGGACTCGGATGCTAAAAATCGGAGAAAACAGGAATCTGCAACAAAAAAAGAATCTCCTCCCTGTAAACCAAATGCACCGGGCAGACCAAAGCCACCTAGCGCGGAGACTGGCGCCCGGAGACCAAATCCAGCCGCGCAACCAAATGCTAACAACTTCGTTGAAGTTCAAGAAAACTGCAGAATCAAGAAGAAACCTCTTCAACAACAAGAGGTATATGCATTGTGTAGGAAGAAATTAATTCGTGCTTTACGTATAGTCCATTTTCTAATGTTACGTAAACCTTCTTCTATCAGAAGTTGAATCGCAATAATGAGGCTTCTGATCGAATGAGACTGGAGTTGGCTAAGAGAAAGCTCCACGAGCGCTATCAAGAAGCCGAGAATGGTTAGTTAGTTAGTCAGTTAGTTAGTAAGTTAGTTAACCCTACTAACACTTTGTGTATGATTGGCAGCCAAGAAGCAGAGAACGATTCAAGTTGTCGAGCTTCATGATCTCCCGAAGCAGGGCCTCGCTCAGCAAATGAGGCCCGGGAACAACCATAGGCAATGGTCGCAGGGACGGTGGTAGATTTCGTATTCCCTGACTACATAGTTTCGACTAATTGTCTGAGTAACAGAAAGTGCAATGGTGTTCGCTAACCTTCCGGTTGTTCTAGCCTCAGAATAACGAGAGTTTCGAGCAATGGATATTATTCTTTTGCCCAAAGAATAACGAGAGTTTCGAGCAATGGATATTATTCTTTTGCCCAAAACCACATTTTTTTCAGTCGATGTGGTATATACACATTTTAGTTGATAATTTTATGAGAGGGTAATTTTGGCCTCCTTTAGACTATGTATCATATCTTGATGTTACTTTGTTTCGTTTAGACATAATTGGGAGGAAATTCTTGCACATATATTGACTACATTTCTCTACTTGATACTCATTATGTATTTAACAATTTTTATCGAGTCGAGTCGAATACATAGGTAGTTTGGGTTTAAGGAGTGTATTTACAACATATGGTCCAATCGCTTGAAATTGACTGATTCTTGCATTTATATATTTGAATTACTCTCATTTTATGGTAGAGTCAAATTTAATATTTTTGCCCTCCAACAAACTTACCAAATCCTATCACATTTGTTTATTTACTTTCTATTTAAAAAGAGAAGATTAATTTTTAGAAAAATCTAAAACTAAATCTCATATTTATGTTTAATAAGAATAAAAAAATGTTTAAATATATTGTTTCTTTTATAAATTTAATCTACTTGCAAAATCTTAATGAATTCTACAATCGTGACTAATAAAATATTATTTTATTATATTTTATTTTTATTAGTAATCAATAAATAAATTGAGGGTTGAGAATGCTTAGGCTGTGGCCCCTAATTCATTATTGGCCAACAAATTTTGACCATCATAAATATTTTTTGCCTTCAAATTTCATTTCAAAGGTTTAGATTTTCACTCTATTATTCAAAATAAATATTTTGGATATTTTCTAAAAAAGCTTGAGCATTGTTGTTTCATGTTTTTATATGAACTTCTCACTCCACGTGAAATATGCCTGCATTAATTATATTATGCCGCGATTTAGGGATTTTTAATATGCATGAATTGGGAAAAAAACTTCCATTTTTTTTTTTTTTTTGTTTTCAAATATAGAATACTCTTAATGGTCGATGAAAAATTCTCTTTTAAATTTCATGTGGGAAATGGTTTGTGACAAATAAATGCTCCAATTTAAATATTCAATCTTTTTTTAACATTGACTTACGAGTAAATATTACTCCAATTTATCTCCAAAAAGTAAAAATCAAAAGTAACATTGAGAAATTACTTTCCTAGCTTGAAAATAAAAAAAGATTTTTGATTTTTTGAGATAGAAAAAGATACGGGTGTGATGTCTTGTTCAATAACAATTATGTTTCCAATCTTATTCAATCACGTTATAATTATTTTCCAAATTTGATTTAGACAGCCATGAACCAAATTTGATTAAATAGAAAATGTTAAGTCATACTTTTTAATTTTAATAGTGACACCTCAAGCACACAATTGTATTATTATTTGTAAGAATTATTTTAGTTTACTATTGCTATGACTATGACCTAGCTATATGATATTAATTATGTTGAGTGCTCAATATAATAGATTTTAAAAAAAATTAATGAGAAAAGTGAGATGGAGTTCATCATTACTTTTTTTTAGTGGATAGTGAGTTTTTTTTTTTTTTTTTTTGGAATTCATGTGACAACATATGCAAATAAATTGTTTTCAAATATGATAATGCTAGTACATTTGTTGTATTCCATCACAAGTAATTTATGGATTCATTTACAGATTTTGGTATTGATTATCCAGTTTTTTTTTTTTTCTTTTTTACTAAAAACACTTTATTTATTCAATTGAAGGGATCTTTGTTTCTTCTTATCTTTTGGGTATCATCAATTAAAAATCCAAAACAAAAATGGTAAAATAATCAATGTGTTTGTGAGCGTAATAAAATTAATAGTTTATTAATAAATATAAAAAAGTTAGACATTTCAAGAAACGAGACTAACAAATAGGAAAGACTAAAAAGATAAGTATTCGACCCAGTTCGTCCCACTTTTTTTTTATCAAGATTTATTTTATTTAAATAAAATAAAAGTAAGAGATAGATCCAAAACTATTACTGTTAAATGTTATCCAATATATGCTTTTTGACTATATGGTTGTGGACCTACTAATAAAAATATGAAACAATTTCGCCCACTTCAACAAACTCTTTCAAGGAATCATAAATTCAATTATGCTTCTATATTATAATCTACATATTTTAACGTAAAATGTATTAATTATATTATGAATAATCTTTAACCATAATCATATCGTGAAGCATCAATATTTTTGGGACTGGAGGGTGCAATCTCAAATTAAATGTAAATGTCTCAAATCGCTAGCTGGTTCGTATTCATAATCGAACTATCGATGTTGGTAATCCTCCTGATGTAGTGCTCAGTGGCATATACAGGGGGTATATGGGGGTACAAGTGTACCCCCAAAATAATGTTTTTCTTTCATAAATTTATGTATCCTTACTATTATTTATATATATTTTTACTAAATATTTTTACATAATGTAACCCCAATTTATTATAGTTATATATTGTACCCCCAATTTTAAATTTCTGGATACGCCACTGGTAGTGCTCAGCACCTTTTTGAAAATTGTGTTGATGTTTGTTAGTGAAATATATTATCTTTTGCTAAAAAAAAATTATATGTAAATGAGTGGGCCACTTAAAAATACCTTATGGGCCTGAGTCAACCATAGGCATAGTCCAAGTATAGGCCCATCATAATTTTCTTTGTAAATTGGGCCCAAAAACTCACGGCCTACTTTCTAGAATCAAATTTCTGATCTAAATAAATTTATAGTGCTTTATAAAAGATAGAGATCTCGTGAATAAATTCAAACTATTAGATTAGAATTAAGATGGCTAATCCTAACCACTTATCACTATTCTAGTTTAATACCCGAGTGTTGCACAAATTAATATTTAATATTTTGCTTAATAATAAACATATTACAATTTAGCTATTTTACTTAATATTGTACATATTATAGTTTAATTTAATGATACGTGTCACTTGTAAGTATATAACATACTCTGGTCGAATACTTGTCAACCCCAATTTTAATACTACAACTGAATAGTGTTGAGCATGAAACTCGATAGATTAGTCTGATTAATCTTATCATATTTTCTTAATATTCTTATCGTAACAATATTAAGATAATCAATTTCTAATACTCCCTCCGTCCCATTAGAGTAGTCCCATTTCTTTTCGGCACATAGATTAAGGGTTGTGAGTGTAGTGGAATTAATATTTTATTGGTGAGTGTGAAAAAATTTGCCATTTTAGGAAAGTGGAACTAATTTATGGGACAAACAAAAATAGGAAATGAGACTACTTCAACGGGACAGAGGGAGTATTTAAGATCTTATTCAAAAAATTTAGCAAGCTATTTTATCATAACTCTTGTACAAATCCCCTCTTAGATTCATTCAACTAGCATTTTATTGAAAAGCAAAACAATGATTCACATTTTGGCACAAATTAATGAACATTATATGGCAAGATTAAATTATATTGACATGAGATTTATATAAGCCAACTGATTAATTTATTGTACATCAAAAGTTAATTAATGGGAAATAGATAAGAGTCCACAAATGCCCACCTAACAAGCTAAACTTTGTACTTGTTAATTTAATGTAAAATCATGCTAGAAAGTAGAAAGTCACTATTATTTTATGGCACATATATTTTCTCTTGATAATTTTCATTACAAAAGTCAATTAAGTCATTAATACTAAACAACTAGTAATCACATCCACCACCCACAAAATTCCCTTCTAAGACAGGATAAGACCATCTAACTACTCCCACAAAAGGATAAGTTATCCTCTAATTTTGATTACTCTTTCCAAACCCTAGCTTCTTAGGTTTTTTCATGATCTCCATCATTACATCCAAATTTTAATTATTTTGTTTCAACTCTATTTCTTTATGCAGAAAAAACTTATAAATTTTATCTCAATATATCCATCAATTATGAAATTTATCACAAGTTCTTTTGATTAGAATATTGTATCCCAATGTTTGACAAATTACGGAAGTTTATCTCGAATTAAAAATATTAATAATACGTCGAGCCGTTATTAACATTGATTAATTCATAATCATAATTTATATTTTTATAATATGTGACTCCACATATTTTTAATTTAGTCGATCATTTAGGGCATTTTTAACTAATAAAACTAATCTTTAGGATTAAATTTTATAATATAAAAACGTTGCGATAAAATTTTATAATAGGAAACAAAAATAAAGTAATTGAAAGAGTTATTAGGATAAGATTCATAATTTTCTCCTTTTAAGTAACAACATCTAATATTTATACATTCACTAAATTAATGGGATCATACTTGTTAAATTAAAAGCATTATCCAATTCCACTTCTAACTCTTCTTCTTTTTATTTTTTTAATAAGCTTACATTAATCTTAAACACACACACCCAGAAAGCTCGCTTTAACCACTATACCCTGAGCCAGTGGCGGATCTATGTAGGGGTTAGGGGGGGCTTTAGCCCCCCCTAGCCTGATTTTTTTTCGTTTTTGTAGTATCATGATCCGATTTTTTATGGTATAGCTCCTTCGTATAGAAGAAAAAATGGATGAAAATAAGGAAAAAAATGATATATAATGATTGAAGTTAAGGTTAAGGCGAAAAAAAAAATTTCAGCCCCCCTCGGAAAAATTTTCTGGATCCGCCACTGCCCTGAGCAAAGGGATACTACACCCGGATCATACTTGTTAAATTAAAAGCATTATCCAATTCCACTTCTAACTCTTCTTCTTCTTTTTTTTTTAATAAGTTTACACTAATCTTAAACACACACCCAGATATCCCTCTAAAAGCTCGAACCTGTGACATTTCAACCACAGACAAAGTACTTTAACCACTACACCCTAAGCGAAGAGACACTTCTAACTCTTCTTATATATTTATAGATGTGTGTATATAAAAAACACAAAATTAGCATTTAAAGTAAAAAAAAATAAATAAATAAATTGGGGGTGGGGGGGGGGGGGGAACGCACATAGTTTTTCTTTTTATTTTAAAGATAAGGTCGAAAATATTGACTTTTGGGTAAAAGAGGAATACTTGGAGTTCACAAGAATCACGTTTTTATGAGAAAGTGACAACTTTTACTTTGAGTGATATTTGCACTGTGGTTGTGTCAACGTCCTCATTTGATTCCCACATCGAAAACAAACTCACTAATAATTCCCCACAAACAACCCATTTCTCTCTCCATCCCCACTACTATTTATTCTGCGATAAGGATGTTTCAAATAATATATATTTAATTCTTGTTTTATAATCTTTAAATCGTTATTTACAATTACAATAAAACATACACAGCTAAATTCATCTAAACAGGTCGTTGGTGGCATTTAATTTCTATTATATCTTGTATATCTATATGTATATGTGTCTCATAATTTAAACACAGTGCGGATTCAAAAATAATTCGTAGGGGGTTTTATTAAATTTTGACGTAATAAAAAAATTACGGTATTAAGTAAAAAATAAAGTAATAATAAAAAAAATATAAAATTTTATGATAAAAACTTAGGCACGCTTAAACGTTTTAGGCGGATTTTATCCGTACCCAAATGAGTTCACCCATCAAAAATAGGGTTTATTAATCCCCAATTAGGGTATATTAGATGAGTTTGGGTTGGATTAATGGATAAAATCCGCCTAAACCGTTTAGGCGCCTAACTTGATGCCTTCCCAATTTTATATATCAAAACTACTCTGACTATTTTATAAAAATCTAAAATCTTAATACTAAAACAAATAAAAAATAAAAAAATTCGGCTCATCTTGTCTCTCTGCCCCTGGACACCCTATTTTTCTTCAATCTCAACCCGCTCTTCTTTTTAATAATTTATCGATGAAAAAAATTATATTACTCTCTCTGTCCCAACGGAATTGTCCCCTTGGGACATGGTAGAGATAGATAAAATTATTATTTTATTAGTACTAACTTTCCATTTTAGGTAAGAGGACAATTCGTGTGGGACGGACGAAAAATGAAAGAGGGACAATTCATGTGGGACGGAGGGAGTATAAAATATCATATCGTCCAATTACCAGGGGCGTATCTACACTATGATTTTTTTTTTACTATATATATATATATTTTTATTAATTATATATATTTTTACATATTATTTGTAAATATTTTCACATAATGTATCCCCATTTTAATTTTATTTATATATTGTATCCCCAATTATAAATTTTTGGATCCGCCACTGCCAATTACTGTCTATGTCCCGCTAGATTAGTCCTATTTGGTTTTCGGTACAGTAAACAATGTTTGTGAGTGTAGTAGAATTAATATTTTATTGATTTGAGTAATTTCTTTTTCATTTTAAAAAATGAGATTAATCTGGCATGACAGACTAAAATGAAAAATGGAATTAATCTGGCAGAACGAGTGACTTTATAAATTGAAAAATTTTCGGCAGATCCGCCAGGGTTTAAACATATTGTACATAATACAAATTCATATTTCTTGTAAGAAAAATACATATTTTATTTACTTCTAAGAAAAGTCACACACACACATAATCTTAATGTAAGTAAAGATGCAAAACAAACTCAAATCCAAGAAACTAAAGTATGAAACCCCCCACAAAACAAATTCAAGAATCTAATACTAATAATTTAGGACAAAAAAAAAACATTAAACCTTTTCTAAAAAAGAGATGAAATAGGAGATGCCTAACTCTACCCTAAAGTGGGCCCACCCACCAATGTACCTTTATATATATATATATATGTAAATATATATTTTTTATTTTTTTTTCTCATCTAAATCTCGATCACTTTCCCATGCAAGTACAAATTACGGCTACAATTTTTGTCACAACTTTTCACTCAAACAAACCCCACTAAGGCGCGTGCACTTCACTTCCCATTTTAATCGCCAAAAAATCAATTTTGCCATTTACTAATATACCAAATTAAAGAAATTTCGTCCAAAATAACTCACATATAAATAATCATTTTCGACTATAAATTTGAAAAAAAAATTATAAAATAATAATTTTATTATTGGATATTTAAGCTTAAAAAATAATTCATCGCTTCACAACTGTACCTAATTTCAGCAAAATATCGTAACCGTTCATACAAATAATCATTCATTACCTTGATATGGGTGAAATACAACGATATAGGTGTGAATTAAATGAAAAAAAAGGACAATTATGTGAATTGTATGTATGCATTTATACTACAATAAATTAATAACAGGTTCCAAATATTAAGGTATAGTACAACTGGAATTCAATTATATGTATAAAGATTTAAATCATAATAGTAACTTCATAATTTTCATCATGGGCAGTTTTATATCATGATAAAATTCTTTATTAATTAAATAAAAAAGAATTTATTTGGTACATATCTAGGGTAAAAATACTTATATCTAAGCATTAAAAAAAGTAATTATTTTAGGAATTAGTGTTGACTAATTTAATTACATATATATTTAATAAAAGGTGATCTAGTAAATGGAGTGAATTAACTTATGTAAGGAAAGAAAATATAACAAATAATAAATGTGACTGTTTCTCTAACATGATTCACAATTTAGTTTTGTATTGGATAAATCTTATTAGTCAAACCTCATTTGAATTAAAAAACCAAAAAATAAATCACAAATAAGCAAATGAATTTGAATATGGATAAATGTAGAAGTAGTTGGCGTTGAAATGTGATCCACCATAAAATGACATAAGTTTTTGTAAATAGAAAATAAATTCCATTTTAGTTGTAACAACTAACATGAATTTGAACAAATCAGATAAAACAAGAATCATAAATCTAGTAAATTCAAAAAAAAAAAAAAAAAAAAAAACTTACACAAAATCATAAGAAAAAGCATCAGCAACAGTAACCTTAATAAAAGCTGAAAAGAAGAAAACAAGATCCGCCTCGATCAACCCTCCCCCTCCACACACCCACGCACCACAAGAGAGAGAGAGAGAGAGAGAGAGAGAGAGAGAGAGAGAGAGAGAGAGCATAAACCTTCCAATCTACACAATTCTACAGTTGTTTCACGCAGAGACAGCCGCCCTCTCTCTATCTCTGCGATTTTAATTTGTTGTATCTGGGGTAAAGATCTCGAAGCTCTAAAAAAAAGAGGGCTTCAAATTTTGTCGAATTCTGGTGCAAAGATTCGATTTTTAAGCGGAGAGGTGAAGCCCAGAAAGAGAAAGACGGCATGAGGGAGGAAGACTCGAACTGGTTTGCTAAATGGGAGGAAGAATTGCCGCCGCCGGAGGAGCTGATGCCGCTCTCGCAATCATTAATAACACCTGATCTAGCGCTAGCTTTCAACATTCCAAACCACGCGCCGCCGCGCCCGCCGCAGTCGGCGGGCGGATCCCCGCAGCGGAACTCCTCCGCGGAGTTCGACTCGCCGGATCTCAGCGGAGGTGGGGGCGGGGGCGGGGGGGCTTCCGACGAGCCGGCGAGGACGTTGAAGCGGCCCCGCCTCGTGTGGACGCCGCAGCTGCACAAGCGGTTCGTCGACGCCGTCGCGCACCTGGGGATCAAGAACGCCGTGCCGAAGACGATTATGCAGCTGATGAGCGTCGACGGACTCACGAGGGAGAATGTCGCCAGCCACCTCCAGAAATACCGCCTCTACTTGAAGCGGATGCAGAACATTTCCAGCGGCGGGGGCGGCGGCAGCGCCGCCTCCGGCATGGACCCCGCCACCGATCACCTCTTCGCCAGCTCCCCGGTCCCGGCGCATTTCCTGCACCCGGGAAGGTCGAGCTCGGAGCATTTCCTGCCGTTTGTGCCTATGGCGACGGCGATGCAGCATCACCACCAGCTGGCGGCGGCGGTGGTGGGGCCGCACCACCACCCACAGCTGCAGCAGCAGTTCAGGCATTTTGGGAATTCGCCGCCGAATGGGCAGTTTGATCACCCTTACATGAGGCCATCATCGCAGCAGCAGGTGCAGAGGATAGGGGGACCATTGCACGCCACCAATGGCGGCGGCGGCGGCGCAGGGGCGTTGCCGCCTTACGTTGAGGACTTGGATTCGTTGTCTACTCCGATGACCGGCCGTAAAGTCCTCACCTTGTTTCCCACCGGAGATGATTAGGCATCTAGTAATTGGGGGTAAAATCAAGACCTTTTAATTCTCGTGAATTTCATGTTAATTTCTAGGTCTTCATGCTCTAGATTGAGTAATTGATCCATCCTTTTTTTTTTCCCTTTCTTGAAATGATCTTCAATTTATTTAGTCTTCTCATTATCTTGGAATTTTCTCTGAAAAAAAAAAAAAGAAAAAAAAAGAAAAAAAAACCATGAATGGCATCTCCTATTGTTAGTGATTGCATAATGTAGGTTCAATTTGTATAATATTACAAAGTCCATTGTGAAACCAATCACTAAACCTAGAAGATTTTCTCTCTCTCTCTCTCTCAGCATGATATTTTTAATGTATAAATCATGTGTTTATGTCACTGGTTTTAACTCTTCTCCACAAGAAGGTCAAATCTTGATCGGCCCTACTACACAAGATTCAATGAATGATAAAAACCATCATTTTGGAAGAGACTAAGTAGATTCGACCCTACATTATTAGATAATCTTGAGAGAGTGTGTGTTGATAAGGTTGATGAAGATTGAGTGGTTACTGGTCATAACGCAAATCATTTCTATATTTACCAATGCACAACTTAGTTTTGTGGGGGCAAAGGCAATGTGTGGATGAAAGGATTGTGATTGAATGCGCATTTATTAAAAGCGTGCCACCACCTTACACGACCGCCATGATTATTGCTGCTTATTATTTTTATCCAAACATGTCGCATCTATTATGTTCTTCAAATCCACCAATAAGGGCACAACTGACATTTCACCCCACTTCCTGCAACTCCAGAGAAGATGATGATGATGATGAGATTATTTCTATTACTAGTGACAAAACAATCAAGATCAGAAATCTGCAAACAGGAAAAAGCAAATTACATGGTGCATCAGGAGGTTCTACTACAACCTTACAACAAATGGAGAAACATGAATCAAGAAAATGAAAAACTAAATCACAAGACTAAATGAGGTCTCCTCCCTAGTGTGGTAACAAGGACAACTTTACCCAGCATAAACTCCAACCGCCATCATCGATGGTTCTGCGAGTAATCGAAACTCAGAGGCTGCTGGCAGAAGGGAGGCTGGGAAATACACAATGAGTCAGTCATAGATCAAGAAATCAATGTAAGACAACTTCCATCAACAGTTATATAGAAAACCAACCAAAATAAGAGAAGCAGAATCCTACCTGAAAAAAGGCATGTCTTAGGTGATCATATGACTGCGCGTACATCATGGACTGAGCTGGCCACTGCATATAAAAGGCATCGGTAGAAGCAGGGTTCAATCCCATGGCACAGTAAGGGCCCATCGCAGGGTTACCGTAGTTAAGAGACCCTTGAGGCACTGGAATCTGACTGGGATGAGGGAAAACAGAATCATAATGGACAAATGGAGGCTGGAGTTTCTGCATATTGAAAGGTGCTACATTGAATCCCTGATTATTTGGGATGCTCCTAACATATCTGTGAAGTATCAGAGAAAAAAAAATGTCATGGTCAAGGCTTGCATTGCATGAAAAAGACCAAGGACAAGAAGAATATTAATTTATCTGATCAGTACAGTATGTGGGAAAGAAGAAACTTCTGTGGAGAATATGGACCACAACATCTTTTACACAAGTGTATACATGAGCACAAAGGGTAATATATTTTCTACGACATAACAACCAATAACGAGATTCTCACAGTACCTGTCATAACTGCGATCATAATCAGGGTCAGTTCGGTCCTTCTCCCTGTCCCTAAAAATGGCTACTCTAGAAAAATTACTCATTTCCCTGTAGGTGCTTCTATCCACTTCAATGGCAAGGTTTCTTGGAATTTCGTTCTCATTCACATTCAGATTCCTCCCCTCAGTACCAAATTGAGAAGATGTATCTTCTGACTCGGAACTGCTTGGACTACTAAAAATACGTGCCCTTGCTCTGTCATATTCCTCCTTCCTCTCTTCCACAGATCTCACTGAACTACGTTTAAGCCCCAGTTCATTGGCATTATTTGATGAACCTTTAGGTCTTGGTCTTATGACAATCTTGGGTTGATCAAGTTTGTCGTTTTCTAACTCTTTAGCTGGTACATCCGATAAGCAAACAGGGGGAAACTTACTATCTGCTTTTTTAATAACCAGAATCCGGATGTCTTGGCCATCTGCAGAATTATCCTGGACCATAGTCGGTAGACCATAGTGTTGAGCAACACGGTGAGCTGCAAGACGGAGGTATGAGGTTGGGAAATGAGGGAACTCAAAATGCTGTAGATCAGAGTTCTGCAGGAACTTCTGTATATCAAGCTCCATTCGTAGAACTGGAAAGTCAAGTCCAAAATATCATCAAACACTGACAGAGCAAAAGATAAAATTGATAAAAAAGAACAAGCAGAAAAACATCAAATTACAAGTACCACGATAATTCATATGTATTCATATTGAATATTGCATTAACATATAGATAGGTTTGCAAGTTAAAGTGCCCAGTAACAACAAAAAAATGTGACAATGCTGGGATTCAGTTGGCAATACAAACCAAAAAACCGCCACAAGATTAACACCCAACTTAAGCATGCCCTAGCATGGGACACCGGATTAGGTTTTACAGGCCTAACAAAAACTAAGACAACATAACAAAAAAAAAAAATCAATGACCCCATATTCCTTGTTTAAAATCATATCCTGTTGTTCCATAATATACAATCACAGAAAATGCTTCCTAGGACCCGACTTCCCTTCTGGTCGTAGTAGGACTTCATCTTCACCATTTTACTAATCTGTCATAAGATCATTCCATCTTTCCAGAAAGTGAATGGGCAGGCCTCCAATGCAGCTTTGGATCTAGTAATAAGCTTCTTACCAGCAATTACAACTGAGGTATCAGCCAGATCCACATTGACATAGAAAAGTTGAAATGCAACTATCAATTGAAAAATGCTAAAACTAGCAGCGATCCACATGGCCATTCATAGTTAATTTGGCTTCAGCTAATTATATGAAGTTCTCATTATTTAGCCACATATCAAGTCCAATTCCAATGGCCCGCAACTGTGAAGATCCTAGAATGACCTCTTCCCCTCATAATTTATTGTATATCCATCTAAAAGTATATCAACCATTACAAAACCAATGTTCAAGAAGTTTCACTTCATTATTGTTCATGTGAGTAATGTTCAAGAAGTTTCACTTCATTATTGTTCATGTGAGTAAGAAGTTAACTATGTTTTGCTAGTAGATCAGTACAAGTTTATGCATCAAGCAGAACACAACACGAACTCTGATGTATCTCTTACACTCAACTAACAAAATCAACTATGAAAGGAATCTCCCAAGCAAACCAGACAAGATAATAAGCTCTACCAATTCATTCTGCTCTACTTCACATTATTCCCAGATTCAAGAAATAGTTGTACATAATTCTGATTTGGATAAAGTCTCCTAAAATCTTCCATCTTTCATCACCAAAAAAAAAAAGGTTAATACCCCAAACCCATAATTTCCAAACCGAGATCTACATCAATTCGTTTCCTAGATTTCCCTAGACCCAGATGTCGACAAAAAGATACCCCTTAAAATAGTTTAAACCCCAATCAGATCCCAGGACCAACTCTCGATCCAAACCGCATCCCAACTACATATACGCAGCCATCCCAACCATAACCAAAAAATAGTTAAATAAACAGCAGGATTGATTCAATAGAACCAACAAGAAAAAGGGAGTCAAGCGCTAACTAGTTAGACGATGACGAGGGTTCTGAAGAGCCTCCACAAGAAAGGGATCCACCAACGAAACGTAGGGCGGCGGCAGCTGGTGCTCGTCCTCAACCACCTTCCGCTCCGAAACGAGACCGTTACCGACAGATTCAGCAGCCGATTGCGAAGTCAAATCCATATCCCCAAGAATCTACACGAAAAATTGAAGACTAGCTAGACACGTATGTATTCGTATCGATACAACAACAAGAAAAGAAACTAACGGTGGCCCCTCCGGCGCAGAGAGGAGATATAGAGAGAGGAAGAAAAATTGAGAAGAGGAAATCCTTTTCTCGAATTTTCCCTTAGGGTAATTCCCTCCCACCAATCGAAGAGAGTGGAAGAGGAGAATAAGGGGGCGGATTTATATGGAATATTATTGCTGCGCGTTTTGGGGGGTTTTGGATTTAATTTTTGTTTCTCTTCAATTGGCAATAATTGCTGATTTAGGTTAAAATAATTTGGGGGAAAAAGTGGATATGTTTTGGGCTGTGGCTGCCATGCGATGCGAGTCGTTGGGAATATCAATGTTGGTCAGCGCTTCCATTTCCTCAATTTTATTTCATTTTTTTTTCTTTTTTGAAAGGTATTTTTTATCTCAAAGAAAAAAAAAAGTTTTTCGTTCATGAGAAATGCACAATTGATCATGGTGATTGGTGAACTAGTGTAATATTCAGATGTAGAAATATAATGTTAATAACGAGGTTAATTTTAATTATTATTATTGTTGAGGTTCGATTTATCGGGATAATAGAGCCCTTAGAATTCGTTAAACAATAAAAAGCAACAACAAAGAGGAACGATAGATAATGAACGAAACGAGGAGAAAATATAACGATAATTCGATAAGAACAAGTAAATAAACGAGATGAAGCGTTGTAAGAAAAAGAATCGAGACTATAATGAAAAGAAGCGTGAATTAAAGAGATAATGCGTATTATTTGATTTAGAGATTCTGCAGACGTCCCGGAAGCGTTACATCGTAATTTTTAGAGAAGAAATCAGATACAAAATTCAAGTCCCTCACCCCTATTTATAGACAGGATAGGGGGGAAGGCGTCTAACCTAACCCTAAGAATGGGCGAGCTTGTGCTCACCGCAAATCTCGGAACTACTCCATATTTTTCGGGGTCGGTTAGGGCTTTCAACGGTCGCGCGCCGCTAGGCTTTTAGGGTTTTCTTGTCTGCTTCCTTGCTACCGACCCTTCGTCGTGCTCGATGCCGAGGAGCTCGGAGGATCGGTTCCGACCTCTGGACTTAGATGATTCGGGACTTTTGGAATGATGCTCTGGTCATCGGGGAGCACGTGGTCGCTGAAAATCCCCTCTTCTCGGTTGTGAGCTCCTCTCCTCGATGGTGAGCTCGTCCCCATAGGGGTTTCTTCCTCTCCTCGGTGGTGAGCTCGTCCCCACAGGGGTTGCTTTCTCTCCTCGGTGGTGAGCTCCTCTCCTTGGTGGTGAGCTCGTCGTGGTCAATATAGAGGACAAGTTGGGGTCGACGTTGACCCATGTCTTAGGCTCTTTTGTGTGTTTCCTTCACTTCGAGTGGGCCTGTGACTTTGGGCTGGCGATTACTTGGGTTGTTGAGCTTAGTGGGCTTGGGCCTCGGGGGTCCGACCCCAACAATTATCACTAAATTATATTGTTAAATTATTTATAAATGCATTAACTTATAATGATTGGTAGGTGAACATTTCTGTTTACTCTATATCTAGACATTGTCTTTAAAATACATACTCTCGATTTCAGGGGCGAATGTAGAGTTCGAATATTGCGGAGGCCCAACTTTAATTTCATGGGGTCGACATTTTATAATTTCTTTTTTGAAAAAAATACCTATATAAAAAAAATTCGAAACGTCGTGGGGGCGGCCGACCCCATCAGACTCCTGCTCGGTTTCGTTTTATCTTGGAAAATGAAACTATTAAAAGTATTATCGGTGACGATTTTATGACGACGTCGTTATGGACGATTGTGCTATCATCGGTGACATTCATGACGATTGTGCTATCATCGGTGACATTCATGACGACGTCGTTATGGACGACTTATTTTTGGATTTCTCCTTCGACGATCTCTATATTCCTTCCGCCATGGAGCTCGACGACCTCCTTAACGCTGCCCTACTTCCGGAGTTCGGATCCCAAACCGGATGCGATGGAGATTTCCCGCAGTTCGACGCCGCTTTTAAATCAGCTAGTTCGGAATTGCGTCATGCTTCAGCTGACAGAGAATCATCAGGCGATCACAGCTCCGGGGTTCTGAATTCCGTGTCATCTGAATCGGAGTCGCATCAGGTTTCCGGTTACCTCGATGTTCCGTCGCCGGAATCGAAGGGATCGAACCATGGAGCTTCTGGAAATTGTGGCGGTGATGTTAACCTGTCGGATTGCCCTTCGCCGGAATCTCGGGGCTCGGGGAATTGCGGTTCTAACGTCTCTGATGAGTTGAATGGTTGCGATTCAAGGTTGGTATGTTGTCCAATTTCGTGTAACACGTGGACTAGAGATGATGGTGTTGATCAGAAGATTACATTAGAAGAGCCGCCGAAAAGCTCTTTGCTGAAAAGAAAAAAGGAATGTGAGGATCTGCCCAATAATAAGAAATCAAACTGCAATTCGGAGAATAGCAGCGACAACGCTAGCAGTGGAGGGAGTAAGGAGGAGAAGAAAAGGAATGCCAGATTGGTGAGGAATAGGGAGAGTGCACATTTATCAAGACAGAGGAAGAAGCTTTATGTCGACGACTTAGAAGAGAAGGTGAAGATAATGCAATCAACGATTCAAGAATTGAATGCGAGAGTTTCTCACTTCATGGCGGAAAATGTAACTCTGCGGCAGCAAATGGGTGGGGGTGGTGCAGTCCCACCTCCACCGATGGCGCCTCCTTATCCAGCGATGATTTATCCATGGATGCCATATGCTCCACCTTTTATGGTGCAACCGCAAGGGTCTCAAGTGCCTCTGGTGCCCATCCCGAGGTTGAAGACGAAAAAAATTGCTGGCATCAGTTTTCTTGGTTTACTGTTTTTCATCATGTTATTTGGAGGGTTGGCGCCTATGGTCAACATGAAGTATGGAGGAGTTGGAGATGGATTCTCTGAAAAAACATCATGGAAGGGTTCTGATGGTTAATGGGAGTGTGGCTGATGGGAAATATGTCAATAATGAAGGGAATCCAAACGTTGATAGGTCTGTTCGATTGTGCGATGAGAGTGAACATGTTGTTGCTTCATTATATGTCCCTAGGGACGATAAGCTTGTTAAGATCGATAGATGTTATTTGGAGGGTTGGCGCCTATGGTCAACATGAAGTATGGAGGAGTTGGAGATGGATTCTCTGAGAAACATCATGGAAAGGTTTTGATGGTTAATGGGAGTGTGGCTGATGGGAAATATGCCAATAATGGAGGGAATCCAAATGTTGTTGCTTCATTATATGTCCCTAGGAACGATAAGCTTGTTAAGATAGATGGTGATTTGATTATTCATTCAAAATTGGGTAGTGAGAGTGAGACTGGTCTGGCAGTTCCTTCTTACCCTGCTCCTGGTGTCCGAATGAATGATGCTCGGCTTCCCCAACTACCGGCTCTTGGTTCTAACTCAGTCAATATGGATAGCAGGCAGGCAAATGATGGCAGCATTCAGCAGTGGTTTCGTGAAGGCCTGTCTGGTAATTATTTATCTTTCCTCAACTGTGATGTGTTTGTCATGCAATATGTCAACCAATACCACTGCTTTAAGTTTTCTTAAATTCCAAAAAACTATTCTCATATGCTTTCATAAATTCATAATTATTGGTTGCATTCAAATGCAATAATAATCACACAGCTAGTGGAGATAAGTATTACAGATATTTCTGGGTAATGAGATGAACTGGAGCAAGGTTGTAGAACACGCTAGGCGTTAGTGAGGCGGTCATATAGGACCTAGCGCCTAGACGGTCTACACAGGATATAGGCAGTTCTAGGCGGTGAATATAAATGTGATTTGCTGAAAATTCTGTCCAATTTTATTATTTTTTTCATTTTATTTATATTTTTAAAAATTAATTCATAAAAACAGGAGATAAAAAAAATAAAAAAATGAAACAAAAAAAAAGCACAATCTCCACCTTGGCCGCCTAGCCCGCACTACCTGTATAATCGAGCCGCCTAGGCTGTCTACCCCGTCTAGGCTGATTAATTTTTAAAATATATAAAGCACCGAACAACCAGTTTTCGGAACGGCTAGGGGCCGCCTAGCCCGTATTTTACAACAATGAACTGGAGTCGAATGTTGGGAGGTATTTACATATTCATTCGACAGGCTTGCTTATGTTCAACTATTGTCTTTACATGTGTTCTCCTGCCAGTCTGCATCACCTCTTAATTCATTAGCACTTTTGGCTATTGATAATCTCAATTTATGGTCTTGGAGAAGTCTTTCCAATGACAATTTGCCATACAAAAATGAGATTTTAATCATATCATATGGAGGAAAGTAGAACAATTAGCCCAGTGGAGAGATTATTTGGCTAACTAAGCCAAATAGAGAGGGTATTCTTCCTAGATGAAGCATAACATTTGTTTAGTGTTTAATTATCAGGGCCAATGTTGAGCTCGGGTATGTGCAAAAAAGCTTTCCAGTTTGATGTGTCTCCAACTTCTGCATCAGGAGCCATATTTCCACCTACTACTACTGCAAGAAACGTATCCGAAAAGAAAAACCAGAACTCCACACACCTCAGCTAGTACTTTCATTATATGTTACACGATATCTATTTAATACTCCCTCCGTCCCACACAAAATGTCCCTCTTTCCTTTTTCGTCCGTCCCACACGAATTGTCCCCTTACCTAAAATGGAAAATTAATACACACTCACTAATAAAATATTAATTTTATCTATCTCTACTACATTGATTATTGTGCCGAATCACATGGGGACAATTCCCATGAGACGGAGGGAGTACATGATTTTCTTACTTATACGTTGTTGGTCCCAAAATAAAAAATTAGCAGTTGCACAACGAAAATAATTTAATAAGAGACTTGCACTCCAAAATTAGCGGTGATTCACCAGTTTTGGTTTATGAAAATAGGTTGCTTAGCGAGTTTATATACTTAACGTTTTCAAGTATACTCCAACACTTAGAAAGTGTTGGGTTTTAAATTCAAGCAATAAAATAAATAAAGTAGTAATTAATTGATATTTTTTAGCCCGAAAAAATTCAATCCTATTTGATCTAAACCCTAAATAAGGCTGGTCCGAAATCCCACGTATTAGCCTAATTGGTATCCCTGGATTCCTCTATAACACAAACAACAAAATTAAATTGTGGTGTTTGGGTAAGTATTTTCGCAATAAGAGTTATATCTTATGTCTTGTCTTCTATTTCAGTAGCATAGCATGCTCCAATGATTATAGTGACCATCGAAGCGAGTAATCGCAGGTTGAACAAAAGTTTGATGTGCATGAGAGAAAATCATGAACTGTGTTTATTATTGATAGCAGATGCCTTCAAAGAGGCTGAACATAACAGAGATTACAAATCAGAAACTAACAAACCATGCAAAATAACTCAAACGAAACTCCTAATTTTCAGAACAACTCTGACTTATTCAAAGCATAACATAACTTATAATCAGCCAAACGATGCATGAGATGATCAGTCATCATCACCAAGCACGATCTTGATATCATCAATGGTGAAGGCGTCGCCGTTGCTGATGGGAACCAACGTGACCAGCACTTGTTCATCATCTTCAGCGCCCAAATCTTCCAAGATGTTTGTGATCGACAGCCTCAGCTGCGTTTTAATCTTCTTCTCATTCTCATGCTTGTGCGGCAAGTTCACAAAACTTCCGGCAAATTCAGTGTTGGCCGCCGTCGTGGCCTCGTGGTCGTCGTCATTTATATAAACGTTGAACTTTGTATAAACTGCACCGTGGACTTCAATCCCTTGAATCACCAAGATCTCCTCCAACTCCTCCTTCTCTTCCTTGCTTCTACTCTTCTTCGGCCGCTTCACCATCACCTTCCGAACCCGGTCCAGCTTGCCCCGGAACACCTCTCTGGGGGTCGGAGCTTCATCGCCCGCCTTCGCCTTCAACCGCCTCAACTCCGAAGTAATTTTGGGTTTCGGACGGTATTTCTCTTTCTTCCATAGGTTTTCCACATCTTGATAAGTATACCCGAGTCTAGCAGGATCCAAGCAGTCCCGGACCTTGACTCGAACCAGTTTCTTGTTCTCGTCGTAGAAGAGGAAGGAGGAGTCCAGATAATCGGAAACCGATATGTCATCATGCTTCTCTAGCTTCCCTCCAAGGGTTTTCCACACAGTCCACAACCTATCGACGTTGGAGTGGTGAGCGTAGAAGATGGGGTCACGAGCGGCCGAGTAAAAACTGCCCATGTCTTCCCCATTCCGTTGGCATCGATCCCCGGTCCAGTTATGAAGCGTGTTGTGAGGGACTCGCTCGATCGAACCGGCGGATTTAATAGTGCCGGGGTGGTCACCCCGGCGGTAAGCGCTACCGAAGAAAAGCCTGGTAGTATTTGATTGCTGCAACATTTGCCTGTACATAATGCTCAAGTTTTTCTTAATTGGCTCAGAAGGGATGCAATCTTTTCCATCGAAATCCAAATAGACAACGACCGGCGGTTGATGGTACTTGTCGCGAAACTGGTCGAACAGGGCGGTTTCTGGAATGGTGTAGAACGACGGGATTTGCATTCCGGCGGGAGCATCCCAGTTCCAGAAGGGCATGGCGAAGGTGGGATCGTCGATCAGCTTCCCCAAGATTCTCTCGAAGAAGTAGAGATAAATTCTGTGGAAGGGGAAGAAGAGCCACGAGTTATGAACTTGGATTTTGAGGTCGGGGAAGCCGACTTGGTGGTACGCGCCGTTGCAGTAAGCGCAGTGGACGTTGGCTTGTTGCTTGAAGCTGCGAGGATCGTCGTCGGGGAGATCACGCATTAAATCAACGGCTCTGTTGAATTTCGCGATATAGTCGGCGTCCACTGCTTGGGCGGCGGGGCGGACGCGCAGCTTGCTCGGGCAAGGCGGCACGAAATCGGTGATTTCGCCGTTATATTTATACGGCGGGCAGCAGTTTCCAGTCGCCGGAGGTTCTGGGGGGCCGCATTCCTTGACGTCGGGGGTAATTATGGGTTCGGAGAAGGCGAAAGGGGAGGCGGCGAGACTGCCGGCGCCGTACAGCCCTCCTAGGCCGATTAGTATATCTCTTCTATCAAACTTGCTTTCTCGATCATGGTTGGATTGGCAAGATACTTTGTAGCGACGGTTGGGTTTTTTGGAGGTGGGAATGTCTTTTGATTTGAGCAAGAAAGGAGTTGGTCGGAAAAGGTGGGTGGTGGCGACAAGCGGAGAGAGAATGGACGAAGCCATGTTTCTTGGACTGTGATTTATGTTTGATATATGATCATATCATACTTATCATTATTTATAGAAAATTTTTTGGATGATTGAATTGAGCAAATAACATGCTATGTTGTACTTTTAGACTCTTATTCCATTATTAAAATTAGGGGTAGTTTTAATGGAGGACACTAAAGATAGTTTAATTATCCATGCTCAATATCACCTATTATCTTTGGATGTATGCTTTTAAGCTGTATGGTAGATCTCTTCTTCAAAATGACGAACTTCTCATCCGAGTAAGGTGGAAGCTTTGCAATATTCATTATGAATATGTGACCTGCTCGTTAAACAAGAACCCAAAGAAATGGATTCAGTCTGCAGCGACTCAAAGCAGTTTAGTCTGTGAAGCCCGACCCGCTCTGGTACCACTTGTTGGTCTCGAGATCAAAGCTGATGCACAACGGAAATAATTTTAAATAGGATTGCACGTCACAAACTGGTCGTTGCTCACCAATTTGTGTCTAATTCTTTGCAAAAAAATAAATAAAGCGGTAAAGTGCAAAAGGATTTATAGAGGTTCAGATCCTAAAGTCCTACGTCTTTTCTTCAGACCTAAGTCTTAAAATTACTAAGCTTTACAGGAATACAAAGAGTTCACGATCTATAGCTAGCTGGTAGATGCCAATGACCTGCTAGTCCACCAGCTCCCTCGCTTGGGCCTTCGTCTTCCTTCCGGCTTCGGAGACTTGGAGTGTGGGCACACTACGCAGCCTCCTTCTCTGGATCTTGGGAGCTTTAAGAACTGTCGATCTTGCGGCTAGATGCCCCTAATAGTTCATGAGAGGCTACGAGTCTCGTGTCCGAAGATGGCACACAATGAGCTTATAAAAAGCCTCGAAAATAGAAAACTCGATTTCTCAAAATAATGGCAATTTTGCCAGAGTTTTCTGTTGATGTTTTCGGTAAGAGTCGGTTAAAGATCTGTAAGGATTCGTATTCCCTCCGCTGTGAGCACTTCATCCATTTGTAGATGAAGTAGGAGTGGTTTCAAAATAGTAGCCGTTTAGAGACATTCTGGATGTTGTCCAATCTGATGTCTCTCTTCTGCATAGGACAAAATGCTTTTCAAAGCTTCTGCACCTGCTCCGTCCTTTTCTGACACGAGATGTTGACTCGGCTACTTTGTATTAGAACGACTATTCGTTAGTCCGAGGAATTGATTAACTGGTTGTTCACCAGGGTCTCCTGACTTTATGTAATCTTCATGCCTTGAAAAATGTTCCTCTTAACTAGTTCTCTTGTCTCTTATGCGCGAATTGGTGTTGTGGAATTATTCTGAGCTTGTAAACTGGCGACGGCCAAACTAGTAACGTCAACTAGTTTGTTGGAATATCAATTCCAAAATGGTAGCTCCTTTCTTCTCACTCCTTGCGCATCTTGAACTAATGAATTGAATCTCGAACCCAATTTTTCTTGATCAGGTCTGTTACAACTCAAAGACAATCCTATACATGAATTTACAACAAATTTTCTAAATTAGTGGTTTCTATATATTCTTTTGACACATCAAAACAATCAAGTAAGTAGGAATACTTCATAACAATTATTCAATTATCAAATATCAAAATTAAATGAATCTCAAACCTAATTTATAAATCAAACCGTTAGATTGAAAATCCTAAACTCATACTCATTACTTCTATTTTTAAACTCATATTCATAGTAATTTATGATAGTTATACCAAAAAACTTTATTAAAAAAATAAATTCATAACTATATAAATTCTCACAATCTGTAAGGTTTCCACGTGTGATATTTGGACAAATCCTTAAAAACATAGGAAATTCGTGATCTTAGTATTATAACTAATAATACATTAAAGTTCCAAAACTATTATTATTTTAAAACTTTATTATTCTCAGTCACTAGATGGTACTTGTTGTACAAATGAGTGCCCACTAATTAAAAAAATACAGCAATAATGCATTTGGGTAAGGCTCATTTTTAATAAATTTATTATTGTTATTAAATAATTCAACATGCTAAATTCCTAACACCTAAAAAAATTAATAATTCAACATGCCCCTCGACCCTCACCTAAGTCTGTAAATATTAATAAATATACATGTAAGGAGAATATAGTGTTAAAAGTGATTCATTGTTAAATAAAAATGAATTTATATATATATATAAAAAATATATGATTAATTATTTTATAATTCATGATTAAATATTTATACTTAATTATCAAATATATAATTAATCTAAATCATTTATGCAATCAATTAAATGACTTCATTTTTACATAAGATGTATATTATTATAATAATGTATGACAGTTATACAAAACTCTCCTAAGACTTTAATTAAAAAAATAAGGTGTCCAATCTATAAGGTGTCCACGTGTGAGTTTTGGACAAATCTTTAAAACTTAAGAAGTTCGAGATCGCAAACAGTTCATTATTATTAGTATTAAAGTTCCAAAACTATAATTATTTTAAAACTTTATTAATCTCAGATGGCACATTATTGTACAATTTACTGCCCACTAATTAAAAAAAGCGTAAGGCTCATTTTTAATAAATGTATTATTGTTATTAAATTATTCAACATGCTAAATTACTAACACCTCATTGTAAACATGCACCTACAATGAAATAAAACAATTCAACATGCCCCTCGACCCTTTCCTAAGTCTGTAAATATTAATAAATATATGCGCTAATTTTTGGCATCTAGCACACACCCCACGAGATAGCTAATCTTTGTATCCCAAATAGCAGTTTGATAGCTTGAGGTCTTAATCTGTGTAGTTCATAGGTGGCCGTTCCATGCCGTCATCTATCAACACCGGCTCTACTTTTTAATTTAACTCGTTGTTTACCATATTTATTTACTTTTCATGTCATTTCTTGTTTATCTGTTATAAAGTTCTCGGGGCTCCGTATTCGTTACGATTCGACCCTCAACAATAGTTATACTTGATTATGCCACCTAACCAAGTCTGATAATCGATTATGTCAGATTTCATAATTATACCTGATTATACCACCTAATAGTGTATAATAATTTAGTGTAAGTGACATTTCAAAATGAAAATAAACAAGCGATTACACACATATCATCATAGTGATTTAGCCCGACCACCTAATCCGATTTTTTTTTCAAACTTAGTTGTTTTGTCAAATATTGGGAACAACTTTTATAGATGTCTAAAATTTACTTTTTTTGCTGAGAAGTAGGGGTAATATAGTAATATTGGATATAACATAAAATTTTGTATTTTTAATATTATTATTTTGGGTTTTTTATAATTGGCCTCTTATAAAAGAAAGGATATAATACTATATTGATCAAGTGAAAATTATTCCAAAAGAGATGTTTTTAGAATTTGGATCATCTCGTGTCAAAGCACAATAAAGGGTGTTGTGTACCATCTATAACCACAAACTGCCATTTCCATTATTAAATTAAGATAGATAAAAATGAAGTATGGGTTTTTATTGGTGCACAGCAAAAGATCCAAATTCGATATTATTGTAAAATTTATTTTTTACTAATTTATTATTTAGATTCTAAAAAAACTTCCTCGGTATTTATTTCTTCTTTTATTTTTGACTCCAATGCCAAAATAAGAAACTTTTATTTTTATTATAGTATAAACATGAAGTAAATTTATAATCTATATCTAAATACTCGCAAAAAAAAATTAAAGAATGAAAATACTGATTTGACTTCTATCATTTATCATAATTATGGGTGGAATTAATATATACTTTTTTATATGAATATTTAATATTATTAAAAAAGATGAGAGTGAAATACTAGTAAAACTTTAAATGTATGGAATAGAAGAGAAGTGGTGAAGTGTGTACAAAAAAAGATAAAAAATAGGTAAAAATTGTAAATTAATGTAATGAGTTGAGTAATTTGAGCATAAAATTTTATACAACTAACAAATTTTAAATTTAATCTAAAATAGATTGAGTTTTAATACTCTCTCCGTTCCGGTTAAATTGTCCAATCGGACACGATAATTAATGTATATAAGTAATAGTGTATTGTAGTGAGATGAATATTTAATTGATGAGTGCGAAAAACCTTGCTATTTTAGGAAATCGAATTAATAATTTAAACAATTTACTCGGGACTGAGGGAGTATATCGTTATTAGAGTTTGATTGAGTTAACAGTTGAACTCATGATACTCAAAAAACAGAAGCTGGATTCCCTCAACACTCATAGCTCACACTTCAAAGGAATCAAGAATTGCTTGCAGAGTTTTCTCCGACGAGGGCCACTGTTTGTCGCTGGCACTGGCGACAAAGAGTATAACCGTGTTTCCCTTCGCCGTCGCCTTCGCGAGATTGTGCGATCCCGTGAGAGCGTACGGAGTCTCGAGCTCATACTTATAATACTGCAAAACGAAGCATAACATCAGAAGCAAGATGATGAGCACCAGAAAGATCAGATCAGATCAGATCATACAGTTTGATCGCCACGTTTCTCGATGGAAGTTCGGACAAGCTCGTCAGGGTCGAAGGTATTTCCAGTGACAAAAGGTCCGAGGGAAGCTATGAGTTTGTCTGGGGTCCCGATGTCTTCAATCGTTGCGTTGGGCTTGTTTGTCAGCCTTATCAATGGGGAAGCCACCACCTGAACTCTTCCCTGCTTTTCGTCTTCGAATTTCACCTCAATCCATGGCTCTGCACACTTGGGCTGGCAGTAGTTACCAGATAGTATGTTTGCAATCCTCAGCTGCTTCCAGGTTGGGGGCAGGATGAACTTGTAGGGCTGCACATTCCCTGCAGCCAACTAGATTCAGAGTTTTCATAAGCATAAAACTAAAGAAAAAGTTGAATTTTCAAGAAATATGCAAACATTGGTATCAAGAATCTTCAGCTGAACTTGCAGGATCTTGTTGAGATAGGAGAGCTAAGCATGCATCCTTAACTTCATCACCTAACTGGATTACACCTGAGGTGATCCATCTGTTCCTACTTCCCTATTCCGGGTTTTCGGGTTGAAGAAGATGATTGATTGTTTTCATGAAATTAGAAGGATATTAGTGGCATTAGCAGAAGACCTTGAGCAAATTTGTGGTGTTTTAGCCTTTTAGGTCAAACCAAAGTCTATATTGAACACAACTAAGGTCATTTGTGAATTCATAGCATCTTCACTATAGCTCATATTGTTAAACATCATTGTTTGCATATAAGGGTGGAAATAGGCCGGGTTACCCGACAGGAGCCTTCGGTCTAGCCTACCATGAGCCGGACCAATTTCGTAAATAGGCAAGCTCAGGATTTGAAAAGACGATTTAGCTAAGCAAGCCTAGGCTCGGGCTCAAAAATAAGTCTACTAAGCCTAATAGGCCGCTTATTTAAATAATCATATATATATATATATATATATTATATAATTAATCAAATGTATTTATTATCTCGAAAAAAATATCTCAAATAAGTCTTATACAGTCTCGAAACAAGGCCTATTGCATTAACAAGGTCAGGTTTAGGCCTAGAAAAAAGGATAACAGGTCGGACTCAGATCTCTTCGAGTTATAGTAGGTCCAGACCCAGAGAACAAAATCTAACCTAGCCCGGTCTATTCCCACCCCTATATCCACAAATCTTCAAGAAAACTCAAAGTATCCCCTAATATGTAGCCTCCTCTCATCACATTAATCATCAACCCGTCACTATCAAAATTCAAGCTCAGAAAATTTTGCAGATTTATATGCATACTTTTATGCCCTTGTATATTCATCACTATCTATCAAGTCAATGCACATCAATGTGTCAGAAATTCAAGATATCTAAATCCTTCAAAATAATCATTTCCAAAAGTGTAAACTTAACTACCAGAAATACATAGTAGCCCTAATTCAACACCAACAAAGCACAAATATTATCAAACTACTTTCCAAAATCAAACAAACAATATTATCAAAATGAGCAGAGGTATACACTACCTGCACGAAGAGCAGGGGTGTCTTTAGGAGTGGCCGTGAAAAGAACGAAAGATGGGTCGGTCGGGGACGGCGGGAGGTATGATCCCACCTCCACTTCTCTGGCTAGTGAAGGTGGAGGAGGAGAGATGAGCAGTGGCAGCAGAGCTGCTGATCCCTTCAAGAATTCTCTTCTTGAATGAGATGTCAGCTGCAAGGTGGAATCTTGGTGAAGTTTTGGTGAGGGTTTCAAGGAGGAGAGAGGGGTGGAGAATGGGATTGTGGAGGAGGTGGGGTTTGCGGTGGAGAGAGTGGTGGAGAGTGAAGAAATTGCTGCCATGTTTGAGAGAGAGAGATGTGAAGATGTTAAGAGAGAGAGAGTTGGTTGGCAGTTGGGCTCTGAGTTTTGTTATCCATTTGGGATGAAGTTATGGCTACATTTGAGAGAGAGAATACTTGTAACAATGATATCTTTATTATTGGATTAATTGCAAAATTTAACATAATTTTTTATTACTTTTGTAATTATAACATATTCTTCAATTTTTTGTAATTTTAACACAAAATTTAAAATCTTGCATTTATAACAATAAGAATTATCAATTAAAAATTAAGTATTGTGATTGTTTGGTGGCTATATATTTTTTAACTTGAATAATTTTTAAATGATAATTTTTTGTGATTATTTATTTTTATTATATATTTTGTATTATTTGATTTTTAATTTTTTTAAAAATCTGGTTCCAATTTTGGAAACAGAAAAAGTAGATTTAATGATATTGGGTTGTACAAGAAAACAACCTTAACCAAGAAAGTCCAAACATAGGTAAATGATATTTTCACATGGTTGGATCATAAGATAAAACATTAGATTTGAATATGGATGGACTGTTGCCTTTGCTTCCAAGTGAGAATGTCTGTGCCCTTTTACCCTAATTTCATTATCACTCCCTATGCATCATGACACCAATAATGCAATTACATAAACAACATCGACAAGAGCTGGCGTTAGATTCTTGGACGGCCAGAGAAAAACCCACAAAGCCGAAGGGGGATAGAGAGAGAGAGAGACGCACGGTCTCGACTCGCATTTTCTTGAGGAAAAGGAAAGTGAATTGTTCTGGGATTCGGCTCTTGACTTGATAAAGATCGAGGGCTTTAGTTTTCTTGTTCTGTTTCAGGTAAAAATTCAATCTTTTTGGAAATTTCAAGTTCTGTGTTTTCTTTGATGGAAGTGTTCTGCTATGTCTGTGTTTAATTTCTTTCTTTGTCTGTTCATTCTTCGTCCATTTCTGGTTTTACTTATGGATCCCAGCATTGAATTTTATGTATCTTCGTTGTTGGCTTTTTCTTGAGCTGAAATTGCCTTGTTCTAGCTATGGCTGCTAATTAGGAAATCACCATACAACTACAGTTAGAAATTTTGTTTTTTTTCATACATAGGAAAACGATTATGGTTGATTTTGAATATTATGAGTAGGATTTCAAGAAGCATATGGGTTTTGATCAGTGCAGGCCATTTGAGCTGAGCAATAAAAAATGAGTGCAAGAAATAAGAGAAATGTGACTGAGAATGGTGATACGGGTGAGGACTCTGTTCTTGCTACCTTGGTCAGCAATGGAGAGGATATGGGACCCATGGTTAGGCTTGCTTTCGAGACCGGGAAGCCCGAAGCTCTTTTACAGCAGCTCAAGCACTTAGTTAAGAAGAAGGAAGTTGAAATCGAGGAGCTTTGCAAGCTCCACTATGAGGAATTCATCGTTGCAGTCGATGAGCTACGTGGTGTCTTGCTTGATGCAGAAGAGCTGAAAGGTGAGCTCTCAGCTGATAACTCTAGGTTGCAGCAGGTTGGCAGTTCGTTGCTCTCGAACCTCGAAGATCTTCTTGAATCTTATTCGGTTAAGAAGAATGTCACCGAAGCCATTAAGATGTCGAAAACCTGTGTACAAGTCTTGGATCTCTGTGTGAAGTGTAATAATCACATATCTGAAGGTGAATTCTATCCGGCTTTAAAAGCTGTCGATCTGATCGAGAAGAGTTATCTGCGGGATATACCTGCTAAAGCTTTGAAGATGCTGATAGCAAAGAAGATCCCTCTGTTGAAATCTCATATTGAGAAGAAGGTGTGCACTGAAGTTAATGAGTGGCTGGTTCAGATAAGGAGTAATGCTAAGAAAATCGGGCAAACTGCTATCGGATATGCTGCGTCTGCTCGTCAGAGGGACGAGGACATGCTGGCTCGTCAGAGGAAAGCAGAGGAACAGAGTAGCTTAGGTTTAGAAGATTTCACCTATGCTTTAGATGTTGAAGAAATAGATGAGAATTCTGTTCTGAAATTCGATCTCACCCCTCTTTATCGCGCTTATCATATTCATGATTGTCTAGGGATTCAAGAACAGTTTCGCGGATACTATTACAGAAACCGAACTCTGCAGCTGAAATCAGACTTGCAGATTCCTACTCACCAGCCTTTTCTTGAGTCACATCAGACCTTCTTGGCTCATACTGCTGGTTTTTTTATCGTGGAAGACCGGGTTCTGAGGTCTGCTGGGGGGCTGCTGTCACCAACCGAGCTCGAGATAATGTGGGAAACCGCGGTGGCTAAAGTTATTTCAGTCTTGGAGGAACAGTTCTCCCGGATGGATGCAGCGAGCCATCTCCTCCTCGTCAAGGACTACGTGACACTTTTCGGAGCAACTCTGAGACAGTATGGTTATGAGGTTGCTCCAATTCTCGAAACATTAAACAGTAGTCGCGAAAAATACCACGAGCTTCTTCTAGCAGAGTGTCGGCAGGAAATCACCGATATCCTTGCTCGTGACACGTACGAGCAGATGATGATGAAGAAGGAGTCTGAATACCAGTCGAATGTGCTCCTGTTTCATCTCCAAACTTCAGACATAATGCCTGCATTCCCTTACATCGCTCCCTTTTCATCCATGGTGCCCGATTGCTGTCGCGTTGTTCGTTCCTTCATCAAGGATTCGGTTAACTACTTGTCTTACCGAGCACATTTGAACTATTTTGATTTCGTACGAAAGTATCTCGATAAGCTCTTGATCGATGTCCTGAACGAGGTCTTGCTCGAGACGATCCACAGTGACACCACCGGAGTGTCGAAGGCGATGCAGATTGCTGCAAACATATCTGTTCTGGAGAGGGCTTGTGACTATTTCCTCCAGCATGCTGCTCAGCAATGTGGGATCCCGGTTCGAGCCATCGACACACCACAGTGCGGTCTGACAGCCAAGATCGTTCTCAAAACCTCCAGAGATGCTGCTTATATGGCTCTTCTGACACTGGTGAACTCCAAATTAGACGAGTTCATGCACCTCGCAGAAAACGTGAACTGGACGTCCGAGGAAGCGACGGGGCTCGGAAACGAGTACACGAACGAGGTTGTCATATATCTGGACACTGTCGTGTCCACAGCTCAGCAGATCCTACCTTTGGATGCACTGTACAAAGTAGGGACCGGAGCTCTCGACCACATATCGAACGCTATCGTGGGGGCGTTCCTGAGTGACAGCATAAAGAGGTTCAGTGGGAATGCAGTCATGTCACTCAACATGGACTTGAATGCATTGGAGACATTTGCAGACGAGAGGTTCCACTCGACCGGATTGCATGAGATATACAGAGACGGGAGCTTCCGGGGGTGCCTGATCGAAGCCCGGCAACTGATAAACCTCCTGCTGAGCAGTCAGCCGGAGAACTTCATGAATCCAGTGATCAGAGAGAAGAACTACAACACTTTGGACTACAAAAAAGTGGCCACCATCTGTGAGAAATACAAGGATGCAGCAGCTGATGGGATTTTTGGGAGCCTTTCGAATAGAGCTTCCAAGCAAAGTGCGAGAAAGAAGTCCATGGACGTGCTCAAGAAACGCCTCAGAGATTTCAACTGAGATGAGAGAGAGAGAGAGATCACCTAATTATTATTCCATTCATTTTTGAAATTGCAGATCCTTTACTTCTTCTTCTTCATGCTGATATATATAGTTTCTCATGGACTAATATTCTTTCCCTTATCTTCAACTGATTTGGATCTGTGTTTCTGCACTTGATGTTTGATTTTTATTTCAATTCATTTCTTACCTTCTCTGAATCAGTGTTTATCTGAATCCTATGTTGTTATTTTGGTTTTAGAAATGGTAGATAGAATTGAAAAACAATACCGTATTGTTGATATGACTCATATTATGTTAACAAGGAAAGGTGGAAAGGCAGATGAGTGCGAAGTAGAGCGAGCTGGCAAGCGGAGCAAATTCTCCCGAGTGAGCGGAGCGGAGCCCCAGTGGTATTGTACGGAATATTTATGTTTTTTTTTGTTCCTCGTAATCTTTAGTATAAATACTTGATGTATTTGTATTGTAGACGCACTCATGATAATAAAGATATCTGCACCTCTCCAGTTGATGCAGTCAATTGTCGAACCACGTAAAATCTTGTGTCTTTTACTTTCACGTTCATAATCTATATACTATATAGCCGATCCATTATAACACATATAAAAGATTAAAAAATGTCTCGCCTCGTGAATATATTAACACGTACTCATAGTATGAGCTCGAAGCACTTTTGATAAAAGAATAGAAAGGGTATTTGATAGACGGTGGCGAATAGTACTCCCTCTGTCCCGGCTGAATTGTCCCGGGTTGACCGGGCACAATAACCAAGGAGTGTGAGTGTAAAGTAAGTTGAGTGAAATTAATATTTTATTGTTGAGTGTGAAAAAATTGTCTTTTTAAGTAATGAGACAATTGAGGTGGGACGGACGAAAAAGGAAAGTGGGACAATTGAGGTGGGACTGACGGAGTATTATTTTACATAAACTAGGAGTTTGGGATTTTTAAATGAAAGAAAATGGGCTATTCTATTTGATTCATGCAAAGATAATGTTTCTTGTATTGATCTACTATCTTCAATCATTCTCAGATTTTCACGTAAGCAATTATGTCAGCAAATTTGCCAATTCTCTTTATTAAACAAAAAATAGAGAGATACAACCAATCAAAGGTGTCTTAAAAAAATGTCACCTAATTTTAAAAATATTATTGATCCCAATCAACTCTCAAGTATGGAAATTGGTAAGACTCGAGTAATTGTGATATAAATAATTCTTTATTTAATAAGAAAAAGAATGAACCAAAGAGAAACATGGAAGTTTTAAGGTCAAAGAATTTTGAAAGAGAGGTAAGTTATTAATTATTTAAGTTAAATCATTATCTTCACACCCAAATTAATCTAACTTATGTGAATGTATACATCCCTAACAACGTTAATAGAGGCAAGGAAAATTAGGGGAACAAACACTTTGGGAAAACGATATGCATGATCAATACTTTTCGAATTTTCGTATATTACAAATTGTTGTGATCGATTGGCTATATATCATACAGATTATGAAAAAAAAAAAACAATAGACACAAGATTTGTATGGTTCGGCTATTGCATATGTCTACGAAAGAGGAGCATATATTTTATTATCACGAATACGGCTACTGAACAAATATATAATGTATTTATTATTCGCTCGCTAGGGCCCCATTTTCTCGGCTCACCAGCTCGCTTCTTTTTGCAGCCATCTGCCTTTCCATTTTTTATTCGTTGACATATATGAATCATATCAACACAAATACATCTCTTTATTTTATTTTATTTTTTTGGAGAGAGAGAGAGTTGTTGTAACAACTTTTTGACTGAAAATTTGAACTTCCACAAACATGTTTCAGGATTGTAGATGATTAGGAGCCATTTATTCTCAATACAGACAAACCGAAGTTGGAGACTGCAACAATGTGTGTATTCATACATAAGACAAAACAATCACATGTTATTTTCATTAATTTCTTAATTTATTGGGGGGTGGATCCCATCGATGACGATGCTGTAATATTCACGATTTTCAACAAGACAAGAAAAAAAATGAAAGCTAGTAAATTAATATTTTAAAGGCTTTCATTGGTTATAAATATCAAATGTAATTATTTGCAGCAAATAGCATTCCCACACTCTCAAAAAAATGGAGAACCTTGAGTTGGAGAAGAAGAAGATGCCTGAAAATGGCGATGAGGAAAAGAAAAAAGGTGATGATGTTAAAGGCAAAGGGAAGAAGCAGCTTGGTGGTGTTAGAACAATGCCGTTTATTCTTGGTTAGCTCTCTTTCTGCATTCTCTCTCTTTATGACAGCAAACACACACGCACAACAAAGACAGTGTATGTTTTCCTTAAAAACATCATAGGAAGTTAGTGGACTTACCAAGAATGAATCTTTGTTGTGTATTTGTGTGTGTGTGTGTGAGAGAGAGAGTTGGTGGTTGCTAAGGAAAGTTTATGTTCATGAATGTACAAAGAGTTCGAATTTGGATCCTCTGTTGTGCATAGACTTATGATTAAAAGGTGCCCAGTATTGCCTAGGTGCACAGTAGATGGTTGGTCATGATTATGATTATGAGTAGGACAACCTAAATAAATGGACTAATTGGGTGCCTTTATGAAATTGAATTCCTTTCTTAGTAACATAGGGGAAAGAGAGAGATTTTGGTTTGCTGCAGCAGAATGAAAAACCAACACAACGAGATGGAAAAAATTTCTATAATGTTAGTATCAAATTAAGAAGCCAAAATGAAATGATCATAAGTATTGTTGGATCTACATCCAGCCCCTAGCCAAAATTTTTTTCATTTTCATTTTCATAATATCGTGATATAAAAAGGTTGAAGTTAAGATAGAGACAAAAAAAAAAAAAAATTTAAAAAAAAGATTGAGTTCCTACAAAAAATTTCTGGATACACCACTGATCGTGAATGGTGGCAGCAAACGAAGCATGCGACAGATTTGCAGCAGCTGGTTTCCATGCCAATATGATCACATACCTAACTCAGGTGCTGAATCTGCCTAATGTCAAGGCAACAAACACCCTCGCCAACTTCGCCGGAACTTCCAGCTTCACACCCATCATCGGTGCTCTCTTTGCCGACTCCTTCGCCGGCAGGTTTTGGACAATCATCGTAGGTTCCTTCATCTACGTCCTGGTATGCCCTAACCCTAACACCCTCTATTCTTCTCTAAAAAGAAGACTCTGTTTTCTCTTGCAGCTGGCGGATCTACTATATATAAGGGGGGCTTCACCCCTAACTCGAAAAATTTTCGGTTTTACTAGTGTATTAATCCGATATTTTTATGCATAGACACAAAAATGAAAGGGTACGATGGAGCTGAAAATATTGATAAAACATAAAATACTTATTCGATTTTACTCAATTTTGTATTTTCTTTAAAAAGAAAAATATAACGAATAAATTTCTAAATCCGGCACTGCTTGCAGGGAATGGTTGCCATCACAATCTCAGCAGCCTTGCCTCAGCTCCGGCCGCCGCCGTGCCCAACTCAAGAAAACTGCGTCGAGGCCTCCAACATGCAGCTGGGGATTCTGTACCTCGCCCTTCTGCTGACCTCGCTGGGAAGCGGCGGAATTAGGCCGTGTGTGGTGGCGTTTGCTGCTGACCAGTTCGATATGAGCAGAGCCAAGACAGAGTCGAGGAAGTGGAATTTCTTCAATTGGTATTATTTCTGTATGATGATAGCCTCTCTCCTCGCTCTCACCGTCGTCGTCTACATCCAAGACAACGTTAGCTGGTCGTGGGGGCTCGGCATCCCCACCATTGCCATGGTTTTCTCTCTCCTCGCCTTCATCGTCGGCGCTCCGTTGTACAAGAGGATCAAGCCCGGCGGCAGCCCGTTCGTTCGAGTTACTCAAGTGATTGTCGCTGCTGTGAAGAAAAGGGCCGCCGTCCCACCGGCGGATCCAGCTGAACTTTATCACAACAGAGATCTTGATGCTGATATCTCCATCAATGGCAGCCTTCTCCACACGAAACAGTTCAAGTAAGCTCTGCTTCACATCGTGGTTTTGTGCATTATTATAAAAATCCCGGCCTAAGTCCCACTTAGGCGCTAGGCAGTCAGTCCTCAAGACCGAATATCCTCAAATATTTGTGTCTAATTGATTTGGGAAGTAATTGGCGCTTATGCACCGTCTAGGCCGTTTAATCCACTTAGGTGTCGATTTAAGTGGTCAACTAAACTTGCTATGTGTCACCGAGGTGGCTGACTAACCGGGCTACATATCACTTAATCAATTCAGATGACCTATTTTTTATAATATTTTTAAAAATAATTAAAATTTATGTAATCCTTAATTTTTTTATTGATATATATATATTTATAATATATATATATCAATAAAAA
>JAPKLW010002712.1:0-16571 GCA_026898455.1 Plectranthus barbatus | reverse complement strand
TGATACCATGATAGAGTTTTCCGCAAACATAAATATTTTATTGACTTGTTTAAATAGAGAACGAAAGATAGAGAAATATGCATGAAAAAGATAAGCCCTAGTTCTAGATATGAAATAATCTAAACCCTAGATATGAACAAATCTAAAGATATAATCTAATTATTCTATCGATATGCAGGTTATGGAATTACAACAAATGTCTCATGAAATCTCATCTATTTTTTATTCTCAACCGTTTCCTAATTATGATTCATAGTTAATATAATTGTAATATCATTAAAAAATAGCAGACAAATAAACCAAAGAGAAACATAGAAGGTTTAAGGTCAACGAATTCTGAAAGAGAGGTAAGTTATTAATTATTTAATTTAAATCGTTATCTTCACACCCAAATTAACTTATCTTCATTATCTAGTAAATTAATATTTTAAAGGCTTTCATTGGTTATAAATATCAAATGTAATTATTTGTAGCAAATAACATTCCCACACTCTCAAAAAATGGAGAACCTTGAGTTGGAGAAGACGAAGATGCCTGAAAATGGCGAAGAGGAAAAGAAAAAAGGTGATGATGTTAAAGGCAAAGGGAAGCAGCAGCTTGGTGGTGTTAGAACAATGCCATTTATTCTTGGTTAGCTCTCCTTCTGCATTCTCTCTCTTTATGACAGCAAACACACACACGCACAACAAAGACAGTATATGTTTTCCTTAAAAACATCATAAGAAGCTAGTGGACTTACCAAGAATGAATCTATGTTGTTAGTTATAGAGGGGAGAGAGAGATTTTGGTTTGCTGTTAATATCAAGGATTGCTGCAGCAGAATGATAAACTAACACAATGAGATGAACTTTTTATAAAGTTAGTATCAAAATAAGAAACCAAAATGAAATGATCATAAGCACTGCCGGATCTACATACATGCTAGGGGGCCCGGAGCCCCTTAACCGAAACATTTTTTCATTTTCATAGTATCGTGATTCGATATTTGATAAATATTTTATTATAAAGAAGAAAAAATATAATATATAAAGAAGTTGAAGTTAAAATGGAAGGAAAAGAAAATTTGAGCCCATACGAAAACTTTTTGAATCCGCCACTAATCGTGAGCTTGACATAGTGTAATAATGAATGGTGGCAGCAAATGAAGCATGCGACAGATTTGCAGCAGCTGGTTTCCATGCCAACATGATCACATACCTAACTCAGGTTCTCAATCTGCCTAATGTCAAGGCAACAAACACCCTCTCCAACTTCGCGGGAATCTCCAGCTTCACACCCATCATCGGTGCTCTCTTTGCCGACTCCTTCGCTGGCAGGTTTTGGACAATCATCGTAGGTTCCTTCATCTACGTCCTGGTATGTCCTAACCCTAACCCTAACCCTAACCCTAACTCCCTCCATACTTCTCAAAAAAAGAAGACTCTATTCTTTCTTGCAGGGAATGGTTGCCATCACAATCTCAGCAAAACTGCCTCAGCTCCGGCCGCCGCCGTGCCCTACACAAGAAAACTGCGTGGAGGCCTCCAACATGCAGCTGGGGATGTTGTACCTCGCCCTTCTGCTGACCTCGCTGGGCATCGGCGGAATTAGGCCGTGTGTGGTGGCGTTTGCCGCTGACCAGCTCGATATGAGTAGAGCCAAGACAGAGTCGAGGAAGAGGAACTTCTTCAACTGGTATTATTTCTGTATGATGATAGCCTCTCTGCTCGCTCTCACCGTCGTTGTCTATATCCAAGACAACGTTAGCTGGTCGTGGGGGCTCGGTATCCCCGCCATCGCCATGGTTTTCTCTCTCCTCGCCTTCATTGGCGGCGCTCCATTGTATAAGAGGATCAAGCCCGGCGGCAGCCCGTTCGTTCGCGTCACTCAAGTGATTGTCGCCGCCGTGAAGAAAAGGGAAGCCGTGTCACCGGCGGATCCAGCTGAACTTTATCACAACCGAGATCTTGATGCTGATATCTCCATCAATGGCAGCCTTCTCCACACGAAGCAGTTCAAGTAAGCTCTGCTTCACATCGTGGTTCTGTGCATTAATGTTGTAAAATTCCCGGTAGTCCCCAACCAAACTGAATATCCTCAAATCTAATTAGTTTGACGAGTAATCAGCGCCTAGGTACCGTCTGGGCCGTCTAATCCTTCTAGGCGCTGATCTAGGTGGCCAACTAAACTCGCTATGCGTCGTTTAGGTGGCTGACTAACCTGGCTATATGTTACCTAATTAGTTGAGGCAACCTATTTTTTATATTTTTTAAAAAAAATACTCCCTCCGTCCCTGTCGAATTGTCCCAATTTGACCGGGCACAATAACCAAGGACTGTGAGTGTTGACTGAGTTGAGTGGAATTAATATTTTATTGTTGAGTGTGAAAAAGTTACTATTTTTATAAATGAGACTAATGAAGTGAGACAAATAAAAAAGGAAAGTGGAACAATTCGGGCGGGACGGAGGGAGTAACTAATTTTTATGTAATTTCTTTTATTGGTAAATATATTTTATAAATATTAAATACAAAAAAATAGCGATTAATTACAAACAATAAAATGTTTAGATCCGGCATGAACCACTTTGGTGTAGGCGGCACTACGTGAAGGCTCACGGGGTCGGCCGCCCCCACGGCGTTTCAATTTTTATTTATATATACATGTATTTTTTTTTAAAAAAATAAAATTATATAATATCGACCCTACAAAATTACAATCCAGCCCCCACAATACTCGAGCTCTACATCCGTCCCTGGGCACCAGAGTATCCGACTAGCGCTTAACGATTTTTACAATCATGATTTTGTGCAAGAACTGTAAATGACAGGTGTCGATCTCATTTGAAGGTGCCTAGATTCCGCCGCCATACCACTCGACACCGACATGGACAGCTCGTCGGGAAAGCCCAATCTGTGGAGGGTAGCAACGGTGCACAGAGTGGAGGAGCTGAAATCCATCGTCCGAATCCTGCCGATATGGGCGGCGACGATTCTGCAAGTGGCGTCGCATTCCCACATCAACAGCTTCACCATCCAGCAAGCTCGAACCATGGACCGCCACCTCTCTCCATCCTTCGAGATCCCGCCGGCAACGATGTCCATATTCTCAACCCTAACCGCCGTGCTCCTCCTCCCTCTCTACGAGCGCCTCTTCGTCCCCGCCGCTCGCCGCTTCACCCGCAACCCCGCCGGCATAACGTGCCTGCAGAGGATAGGGGTGGGGCTCGCAATAAGCATACTCGCCACCATGGTCGCCGCCTTAATCGAGGTCAAGAGAAAGGCGACTGCCGCCGACCACAACTTGCTGGATAGCCCGACAGCGGGGATCCCGATCAGCGCCTTCTGGCTGGTGCCGCAGTACTTCCTGCATGGGGTGGTGGAGTTGTTCGCGACGGTGGGGCACATCGAGTTCCTATACGACCAGTCGCCGGAGAGCATGAGGAGCACGGTGATGGCGCTGTATTGGATAGCGATAGCAATAGGGAACTACGCGAGCACGTTGATGGTGACGGTGGTGCATGAGCATACAGGAGAGAGAAGGAACTGGCTTCCCGACAGGAACCTTAACCGGGGGAGATTGGAGGATTACTATTGGCTGGTGAGTGGGATTCAGACGGTGAATCTGGTTTACTATGTCACCGCTGCATGGTTTTACAAGTATAAATCCATACAAGAATTGACTCTCCCAAATGGTGGAGATGTTGAGCAATGAGCATTGTGCTGCTGATGAGACTTTAATTCAAGTTAATAAAAACGAGTCGAGTCGAGTATGATCGAAAATGTTGGTGTTTTGATTTGTATGATGATTAACGAGAATCAATTATAGACTGAATTGTTGTTGGGCTATTTGGGTTTGCAAGTTAATACATCTTGTCATCAACGCTACATGTATTGGGCCATATATCGGCCCATTAGGATACATTCTCAAATAAAACTAAAAGCCCAATGAATAGAGATGGTCTGATTTCAAAGGCCCACTTAAAATCCCTAGTTGTCAAAATTCATTCTAAGCTTAGGATGGTCCGGTATGGTATATCGGACCTTTTCTTCCATACTTTATACTTAACGAAATTTATGGTATGAGAAAAACTCATAATGTTATCAAAGTTTTCGATATACCGCACTTTTGGTATGAGATAATTAATTTACCATTATTTTGGTATATCGAATTTTTTGTATGACATAATTTATATAGTATTTATCTTATCATTCTTTTGTTATACCGTTAACATATAATAAAATTTCAATATATTTTAATTTTTAGGATTTTTCTGTTCATATTTATTCAGAAAATAAGTTTATATCAATAATGTTGTTAGGTGAAAAGAGAAGAAATAGTCTTATTTTTAATTTATTATTTTAAAATAAGTATAAAATCAAAAAATATTATTTTATTTTAGGTACGGTGTTGGGGTATGATGAGAATTAGCCCAATAAAGAGGCCCAAAGCGAGGCCCACTGGCACTCTTGCGGGCCGAGTAGCAAGTCGGCCCAACAGATGACAGCCCACGAGTAGGAAGGAGTCCGACGGAAGCAGTTGGACCAAGCGAGAAAGCAGTTCGGCGAAAGTAAAGATTTCCCCCTGGAAAGACGAACTAAAGGGTACGTTCAACGGTCAAAAGAAGGCTACTTATCGATCAAGAAAGTCATCAGGTGGCAAAGGAATAAGCTCGCGAAAATCTCGATCGAAGGTCGTTGGAGACAAGCACCGCAACTACCCTGATAAAGTCGGAGTTCACTACCCAACGGACCCCGAGAATCTAGGAAACCCTAATGAATTCAGACCCTTATAAATAACCTCATGTAAGCCGATTTTTGGCATCAATCAACGTATTATACTGCTAAGTTGTAAACTGTTATTCGTCTACCCTCAAACTCTCATTTCAAGTTATATCAACCAAGTCGGTCGAGCTCGACTTCGCCGGGATTGCCGTTTGATCTTGTACTCTGTTGTATTTTCTTTACTCACGTCTTCTCGCTCATCTACGTTTACTTTATTTTATTTTATACTATTCGTTGCCATTTTCTGTATCGTTTGGATCTATAGTTCCCGGGGGTCATATTTGTACGAAACAAACTTCAACATACGGTATGTGTCAATACCGAGAATTTTCGGTACGGTATGATACCTTACCAAAAATTACGGTATACAAAAATTTAATAATTTCGATATCTTTTCGATATGATATGTCCGATATTTTTGTATTTTTCTCTATCCCTATATAAGTCAATAATATTCAAATAATTGAAATAATTAATAAGGCTTTATTCGTTGTATAATATTACTATAATGTTAGCATCTATTATGATTTGCATTTTGTTTGCTGCTACTTCTTAGATGATGCATAATATTATACAAAGTGTAGCAATCAACTAAATTTTCAAATATTAGTATGATATATATTGTCATTTTTTATATTTTAAAACCTCACGATTTTTTTATTAGGCATTTTCATCTCAAAAAACCTCATACTAATGAGATGAAGGTGTACTCAATTAATGTATAAAGGAATACTTCTCTATCTCCTCAACGAGGGACTTGGGTAAGACACTCACATTCCACTAATATCTCTTGAAAATGATTCAATTTCCTTTCCATAAGTAGACATTAATTGGCCCATGCTTCGTTGGCTGAAAGAAACCTAAAAAAAAAAAACGATCACATTTCTCCACCCTTTCATTTGATGTTGAAATCAATGATAAAATACATTTATGCATCAATAATGGCAATCTTTGTGGCTAAGTTTCTTGCCTAAGCTAAGTGTGCCCCATGACTAGGTATATTATATAAATAAATTAAACTGTTCGTTAGCTATTCAGATCTCGATTCGATAAAAGTTCGTATGAGCTTGTTTATTAAATGAATCGAACTTGAACATCAAAATATTCGATTTGTGAGCTCGTGAGCAAGCTAGTTATCGAAAATTAGTAAAAATATACTAAATAATTAATTATATAAAAGTAATACTTTAATATTTAAGAGTAACAATAATGATATATTTTCCTAACAAAGAGAAAAACTTTAATTTGAGCATGGATATAATATTAATTTTGGAATAAATAATTTAATATTTCAAATAATAATGAATATTTTAGATGTATTCTAAATTTAGAAAGTTCACTTAGGCTCCACTAAGGCTCGATAAAGTTCGTGAGCTTCAAATTATTCGATAAAAAACTCAAAATTCGACTCGAAATTAAATAAGTCAAACTTGAACACGGCACTACTCAGCTCGACACGGTTTAATTACACTCCTGCCCATGACAGTGGTTTAAACCTTATAACTGAGAAGTACTGAAATCAAATTCTATACATCAATTTTTTTTTAAAATCAAAATATTATGTGTATAAGCACTAGTAATAACGATAGATCTTATGGCTCGTGACTCATCACATTTCATATTCTTATCCATTAAAACCTCCAAATAGTTGACATTTTCATCTCCCTTTTATCTTTAAAATCTTAAAATACAGTGATGAATAAATTTCTTGATACTTCTTAAAATTCTTGGATTATTGCTCCATCTATTTTTTTTTTTTTAAATTATCGTAGGTTATCATTTATATATAAAAGCATTCACATACGTATACCTATAATATAGATCAACTATTGCAACAAAAGATGAAATATTAGTTAAAAATATAAGGAATATCAAAAAGAAAAGCAATGGCTTTAATATAATATAATGTCGACATGATTGAAATTTTTTTAAAAAAAATTAATGCAGTGGCACACAACACCAAATGAATCTTTGACCACAACTTTTCTTTTTTGAATGCGATATTTGTCCCTTCTCCTCAATAATTTGAGCCTTTTGCTAGTGAAAAATGGTACCAATATATAATTCAATTTGAAAAAAAAAAACTTTGAAAAAAATAAATCTTTTAATCGTAGTTGATTGATAAGCCCCACTTACTTTAAGTATTAATTAATGGCAAAAACTTGCGTTAGGCAGACCTAAATAATTTAGGCGGGTTTTATCCTACTCAAATGGGGGGACTCGTCCTAATTAGGGTTTATTAATCCCAATTAGGATATATTATATGGGTTTGGGCTTGGATTAATGGATAAAACCCGCCTAAATCGTTTAGGTCTGTCTAACCCAAGACCTTCCCTTATCAACAATGGTTCTTAGGTTTAGAGCTCACTATATAATTCATCATAATGCATTACAATTACAATATGTATGATTGATATAGCTCTAGCATTGTTTAAATCACGATATTTAATCCAATCTACGAATAGAATTATAATTTTTACAAATCTTGAAAAGTAGTGAGTCAAACAAGGAGATCCAAACTTTAATTCTTGATTATTTTTTTAAAATTCGAAACACAATTTTTTAGTTACATATTTATGTATATAATTTTATTAAAGGTCACTTACTAAAGATATAAAAAAGCAACTTTTTTGTTGCTCGTGTGAAAAAGAACGGGGTAGAATGGTTTATTGAAAATAAAATATTTTTTGTTTAATAGTTCAAAATATATATATATATATATATATATATATATATATATTTTTTTTTTGTTTTTTTTTAATGATTTAAAAAGGTTGAATGATTTGAGTGGAGCATGAATGCCTTTTGTGGGCCTTCAGTAAAAATTTGGTCGTGCGAAATTGCATGCAAAAGGTTATTATTTCGGTTGTAAAATAATACTCCCTCCGTCCCGATTAAATTATCCACATTTGACCGGGCACGATAACCAATGCATGTGAGTGGTAGTGGGAGTTAGTGGGATGAATATTTTATTGATGAGTCTAGAGAATTTGCTATTTTACGAAAGTGGACTAATATTGTAGGACAGACGAAAAAGGAAATGTGGACAATTTACTTGGGACGGAGGGAGTATTTTCTTTATAAAACACATAGATTTAATATTATTAATTGTTTCGTATGCTTATAGATTTATACGTTACGATAAATATTTAATTAGCATTTTTCTTTATATCTTTGAATCAATTTTCTCTACCTCATCCTCATTTTGCATTTGTGTTAAATTGGAATAAAAATATGAAATTTTACCTTAAACTTTTTTTTTTCCCAAAAACTTTATGCGGTGGTAGGTCTAAAGTGACAAACCCTTAAAGGTAGCATTTATTTTAGTACAATCAAGATTTTATTCCCCTAAAAAAGAGTTAAAATCTTAATTTATTTATTCACTTTTCTTTTAAGTTAAGCTACAAATTGATACTAGGCGGTTAGTCCCTTAGGTCCTTGTTTATTCTAATTTTATTTATCTTATTTTGGCTCATAGAGAATGCTTGATCTCATTTTTCTATGAAAATTATTTCTAATTTGAGCCACATAAATGAGAAAAAGGAAAAAAAAAAAGAGTAACATATAAAGCTTCCACATATTTTTGGAAAACAATGAGATGCAAGACATGATTAGATAACATGAAGTTTTATCAATTCAGTACCCGAAAGATAGTTAAATTATCGATTTAGGATCCGAAAGATTGGGAAGGTCTCAGGTTAGGCACGCCTAAACGATTTAGGAGGATTTTATCCATTAACCCAAATCAAACTCATCTAATATACCCTAATTGAGGATTAATAAATCCTATTTGGGATGAGTGAACCCATTTGAGTATGGATAAAAACCAGCCTAAACCGTTTAGGCGTACCTAACGCAAATTTTTGTCCGAAAGATTAATTTTCAATTCAGGACTTGAAAGATTTTAAAACTTAATCTAGAACTCGAAAGATCATACAATTTTCATCCAGGACCCGAAAAATAATTAAATTATCTTTTGGATATTGGATCGACAATTCTCCTAACATCCCCTTTCTCATCACATTCCACTTTAATATTTCAACATTTGTAATTATTTCATCTAAATGTAGAATGATATTATCATAAATCTCAACCCATTACAAAATGGCTCGTTTGAAAACTCAAACATCCCGACTAAAAATTGTGTGATATGACTCGATGTCGAGATGATTGGGGGTGAATAGATGCCCATTTTCAGGTGCTCCACTTTCATATTCTTACACAAATATGACAACTTACCCACTCTTCCTTTCTCGGATCCCACAACTTTGCCTATGAAATAATTGAATCTTGAGTTTTTCTTGTAAGAAAATGATAAAAAAGAGTTTGAAAATCTTGGTGTATAATTTTAATGGAGCCCACACAAATTAATTAATGGAAAAATACACACTATGAATTTATGATTGAAGCCACCTGGAATTCACGTAGTGATGCATGCATACATACAAATCAGAATATTCAATTAGATGCATGCTACCCTATAATAGTAATTCTAAAGCATTAATCTCTTTTCACTGTATTTTATTTTTGTTTTTGTGTAGCTTACTAGTAAATTAGTATGTATGATATTACATGTAAATAAATATTTGATATCATAATTTGTGTTGAAACATGCAACCAATGGAGATTTAATGTTGTAATCTAATTTCATAGTAAACTGACAGTATGAAAAAAAGCAGTAAATGACAAATGATTTTATAGTGGTTTGGACTCTAAAGATTCTACGTCCACTCTTCAGACTTAAGTCTGAAGATCCAATTTGAAATTCTGGCCACCACAAAAAAAGTTTTGAATTATCATCTGGTTTTTGGGGTTTTTTTAATCATGAAGAGAGTTCATGCTTTAATATATGTTTTAGATTAGTATATATAATATGTAAGTAATGATCATCATATCTGTATTAATATAAATCCATCCGACCTGACCCGACCCGACCCGGACCCTTCAACCAAAGGGCTTATAAAGACCCCATTTCCATGCCTCCATTCCTTGGGACAAACACAAACATATATCTAGTGTTTTCCTCTCACTAGAATTAGTAGTAACATTAACACAGTTCACTTCTTCTCAAAAGAAAATGGAGGAAAGAGGTGGTAGCCTTGGAAGTTTTTATGACAAGGCTAAACCTTACATAGCCATGGTTTCATTGCAGTTTGGGTATGCTGGAATGAACATTATTACCAAGGTTTCTCTCAATAGAGGCATGAGCCACTATGTCTTGGTTGCCTACAGACATGCCTTTGCCACTGCTGTCATTGCTCCCTTTGCCCTAATTCTTGAAAGGTAGGGTATTGCATGCATCATGTTGAATATTTGTTTCATCTAATTATATATATTGTAATAACAGCCCTATATTTTTCAAACAGAAAAGTGAGGCCAAGGATTACATTCACAATGTTCATGCAGATGTTTGTTCTAGGACTTCTTGGGTGAGTTTTTTTTAATTAATATTAATTTTCTTGATAAAAGTAGAAAAAAAAATATTTAAAAAAAAAAATCTTGAAAACAGGCCTGTGATTGATCAGAACTTCTACTATGCTGGCCTGAAATTCACCTCACCAACTTTCTCATGTGCCATGAGCAACATGCTCCCCGCCATGACATTCGTCATGGCGGTTATTTTCAGGTACGTATAATATACTGATCAATCAAACATATTCTTATTTCTCGATGTAAAAGCAAAGAATTGATGCCCTGGTTTTTAGGATGGAGAAGGTGGACATGAGGAAGGTGAGATGCCAAGCAATGGTGGTAGGAACATTAGTCACAGTGGCTGGAGCCATGCTTATGACAGTGTACAAGGGTGATGTGATAAACATGGTTTGGACAAGCTACAATCAATATCCTAGGCAATCAAGTGCTGTTCCTGTCCAAAATCAAGATTCTGACAAGGATTGGGCTAAGGGATCTATCCTTCTCATAATTGCCACTCTTGCTTGGGCCTCTTTCTTCATCCTACAGGTATGCATACACATACATTTCTGAGTTTTTGTTTTAAATTTCAAGAAAAGTTTTTTAAAAAGAATTTTTTAATGTTGTGTAGGCTGTAACATTGAGGAAATACACAGCCCAGCTCTCTCTCACTGCAATTGTGTGTTTCCTGGGAACTCTTCAATCAATTGCTGTCACATTTGTGATGGAGCACAGACCTGATTCTTGGAGCATTGGTTGGGACATGAATTTGTTAGCTGCTGCCTATGCTGTAAGAGTTTCACTCTCTTTTTCCATTATCTTATACATAATAGAATTTCAGGAGAATTTTCGATTCTGACCCGAAAGATGAATTCTCAATTCAGAACTTGAGGTCCCGGATTGAGAATTTTACGATCTTTCGGGTGCTGAATTGAGAATATTTGTGATCTTTCATGTCATGAATTGAGAATTCATCTTCCGAATCCTGGATCGACAATTAAACTATCTTTCTGCGTATAGGGCATAGTCTCCTCGGGAATTGCATACTATGTTCAAGGTGTTGTGATGGAGAAAAAGGGGCCAGTGTTTGTGAATGCATTCAGTCCATTGATGATGGTGATTGTAGCCATTATGGGCACTTTCATCTTGTCTGAAAATATTTATGTTGGAGGGTATAGTAATTAATCCACTTCTCCAAATTCTTTACTTAATAAATCACTATTTATCTAGAATTGACCACCAATATAACTAACCATCTTACCTTCTTTTTTTAGGGTTATTGGAGCAGTGCTGATTGTGATTGGATTGTATTCTGTTTTGTGGGGAAAATACAAAGAAATCAAAGAGAAGGAAGCTGAGGAAATCCCTGAGCCAACAAAGGATTATTACACACCAAATGAAACACCAATAATTCTAGACATTGAAGCAATTAGTCATGTAGGAATCCACACAAATCAATCAAACAAGATTCATTGTTGTGTGGCACCCTCTAAGATTTAATTAAATTTTGGGTTTTGTTTTGTAATTTAGAGTGGATAACTGAGTTTATAATGTGGGAGTTTCCGAAGGATTGAAATCAAATACTTCCTCCGTCTCACCGAATTAGTCTCATTTTGTTTCAATACAATAATCAAGGAGATAGAGATAAGAGAAATTGTGAGACGGACCTTAATACATCATTTCTATAAATTAAATACTCCCTCCGTCCCGGCTGAATTATCCCGGTGACTTTGGGCACAGTAACCAAAGTGTGTGAGTGTAAAGTAAGTTGAGTGGAATTAATATTTTATTGTTGAGTGTGAAAAAAATTGTCTTTTTAAGTAGTGGGACAATTGAGGTGGGACAGACGAAAAGGAAAGTTGGACAATTGAGGTGGGACGGGGGGAGTACATCATTTCATTTTTTAAAAATTACATTATTTGCAACAAAGAAATACATCATTTCATTAAATTCGTCTCACAATAAAAATGGTGAGATATCATTTGCAATAAAGAAACACTTCATTTCATTAAATTCGTCTCACAATAAAAATGATGAGACCGTCTCGTCTAAGAATTTGTCATTAATAATTTATTAATATGAGTAGGTTAATTTTCTATTTTTATTAATAAAACTATAATATGTCACAAATAAAACTAATTTCATGTAACTTTATGTGCATACCAAAAAGAAATAGTGGGGATTTGGAGATAGTGGTTTTCCATATATATGTCCACTTTGAATACACAATTTTTGCCGTCTGATTCAGAATCCCACTCATGAAAATTAAATGAATCGATTTTGTTTTTTTTTTTTTTCTTTGACATGATTAATATTTATGAACAGTTGGTATTGATTCAAGTAAATAAAGTATTCTAATTTCAGAATTGTTAACCATGAGTTAATAATATTGTAGAACCAATTATTGTATAGTTTCACTAGAGATTTTAAGAATAGATAAAATAAACATTTTAAATGTGAGATTTTAAAGAGTCATTAATTTATACAGATAATTCTTTCACGAAATTGGAAAAGGAAGGGAAAAAGTGTAACTGAAAGAAATTAAAGTAGTTTATCATCCATTATAGAAGCTAACCAATAATTGTGGAAAATCGCTTCTCCACGTAAATCATAGTTGAATTTGACCTATAACTATTAATCAAGTAGTTAAAAGATTTTTTTTTTTTTATTTTTTTTAAAGGCGTAAATCAGCATCATAATTCATTGATTCTTCATTATTTATACGATTTAAATTATTCATCACAAAAAAAAAAAAAAATCCCAAAAAAATCGTTGTGGGCCATCGAGCGACGTCTAATGAATTTGGGCCGGGCTGAGATTCGTTGAAGCCCATTAAAATGGAAAAGGCCCGATATCTCATAGTTAGTTAATTTCTCCGAGAAAAATCTCTAACCGAAAAAACAACCTAAGGAGGGAAACTAACGACTTATCCTCAGCTGATCAAATGCAACACGCACCTTATCTCTCATCCCTCTCTCACTGCAAAACTGAGATGGATAGAGAAACGAAGATTCCTCCAAGCAACGAGATCTCAGTTCTAACCCAGATCAACATTGACGGCAACGTTTTGCTCAAAAAGATTGTTCAGAAAGGGATTTCATGGCAAACTCCAATCCCAGGTGATGAAGTTGAAGGTACATATATATAAATCATCGGTTTTTCGTGATGTCTGTTTCGATTTCATATCTGCTTCGTTTCTGGTTTCAGTTCATTACAAGGTAGGCTTGCAAGAGGGGGAGTATTTCGGTTCGAGTTGGGAGAGAGGGAGTCCGTACAGGTTCAGATTAGGACAATGTGAGTTTCTTATTTCTTCGTCAGACTATCTCTACTAACAACCTAATACAATCCAACCTCCCACAACCCAATGACATCCACCAAACCTAAAATACATTTTATTTTCATATTTATACTTCAATATATATATAATAAAAATATTACAAACACTGTAAAAAGTTAATATTTAAGTCAATAATAAAATATAAACTATAAAAGTTGAAATAGAAATTAAATACAAGATATCAAAATGAAGAAATACTAGAGAAAATTGAAGTTCTGGTTGTGAATGAAAATGTATGAATATTAAATTCATTTTATAAAGAAAAAAAATTAGGAATTTTGATATAATTTTAATTTATAATTCATAATATATAAGATTTAATGTATACAAAAAAAAAATAGAGTATCCAATCATATACTGTCAAGTGGCAGCATGTTATTGGATAAATCATGGATTGGATGACACACCAGTGTCATGACTTTTGCTTCCATTTTTTTTTTCGTTCTTTTTTAATCACAAAATTTTTGTCTTATTCACGACACTAAGGTGTAGTGTCATTACTAGAGATGGTCTCATCCAACATTTGAAAACTTATGCTTTTCTTTTCTTTTCCCTCTTTTAAGTGAAGAAATATGGATTATGCAACAGGTGAAGTGATAAAGGGATGGGATGAAGGGATTGCAACGATGAGAAAGAGTGAGAGAGCAGTTTTCACCATCCCACCAGAATTAGGCTATGGTGAATGTGGCTCTCCTCCTCTAGTCCCTCCGAACTCGACTCTCGTTTTCGACGTAGAGCTGATCTCTTGGTACCCCATCAGAGATGTCTGTGGTGATGGAGGGATCATCAAGAAAATCATGAGGGAAGGAGAGGGATGGGCTACTCCAAATGAAGCAGATGAAGTTTTTGGTATCATGTTTTTTATCATAATTTTCAAGATTCATTTTGATTACATTAGTTGATCCTTGTTCTTCACTTGCTGTAGTTAAGTATGTTGCAGAAGATGAAAGAGGAGTCGCAGTATCTAAATCTGATGGAGGATTGGAATTCTCATTGAAAAATGGTCAGTTGAAAATCTTGATTTGATCATACTATTTTAATTTAGGAGAATTATCGATTCAGGAACCAGGACTTGATATTGAGGTCATCAATTGAGAATTTTATGATCTTTTGGGTTCTGAATTGAAAATTTTTTGGATCTTTCAGAACCCGAATTAAAAATTAATTTTTCTGGCCTTGAATCGATAATTAAACTATAGGGCTGACAATTCGTGTGTGTTGGGTCGTTATCGTGTCGTGTCAGTATCGTGTTTGAGATTAACGGATTCGTATTGTGTTCGTGTTTAAGCTTAACAGGTTCGTGTTGTGTTCGTGCTCATTATTATCATACGTGTTCATGTCGTGTTATCGTGTCGTATAAAAATATTTTAGTCCTAAGCGTAAAGCTGGCAATTTTAGTAAGGTTAATTTTTATCGTGTCAGGTTGTTTTCGTATCGTGTCATTATCATGTTTGAGCTTAACGAGTTCTTATCGTGTTCGTGTTTGAGCTTAACAGGTTCGTATCGTGTTCGTGCTCGCTTTTATTGTCCGTGTTATCGTATCGTGTCAGAAATTGTCAGCCCTAAATTAAATTATCTTTTGAGTCATGAATGATAAAATTCCAATTTAGTTCAATTTAATACTACTTAATTCAAAGAATTTAGTTTTATGGTGCCTTTTAATTTAGGCCATCTCTGCCCTGCAATGAGCAAAGCTGTAAGAACTATGAGGAAGGGGGAGAAATCTGAACTATTAGTGAAGTATCCTTGTAAGCTCTCTTTTTGATGATTTTCATGATTAGAGTCACATATTTACTACCATGAAATTGACTCTCAACTTCATAGTAATTTCTAGATGGCCTAAAGCAGATCACATCAGATGATGGAATGCCTCAACCCCATCAAAATCTGATCATTCATCTTGAGCTAGCATCATGGAACACTGTGATTGATGTCAATGGAGACAACACAGTCCTAAAAAAGATCACAAAGAAGGGTGAGGCATTTGATCATCCCAATGAAGGGTCACTAACAAAAGGTAACCATCCTTCCAAATGATGCTCCTCTTCAGTTTCTTACATCCCCACTGTCTCAAGATCAGCTCTGCAGTGGCTTATTTCAAGAAAAACGAAGATGGTACAGTAGCAGAGAGGCGCGGGTCAGAAGAAGAGCCCTTTGAGTATGTGTGTGGAGAAGGTACATATGCGTATCATTTTCTTCTTCACCTTCTCAACTAATGAGCAATGAAAAAAGGGACTGTTTGCATTCGACAGCAGAAGGAGTCCACGAAGGATTGGACAGAGCTGTGATGACGATGAGGAAAGGAGAAGAAGCTGCAGTGAAGATCACTTCTGCAGCAGCTTCATTGCATTATCAGATCAAACTTATAGACTTCATCAAGGTTTGATCAAATTCATTTCCGGAAATACTGCAGTTGATCAAATTTGCATCAAAATGAATCCAATTCTGGTTTTAGGAGAAGCCCTTCTGGAAAATGGATGCTCGAGAAAGAATAGCAACGTGCAAATCAAAGAAGCAGGAAGGAAACACACTCTTCAAGAATGAGAAATTCCATCTAGCCTCGAATAAGTACGAAAAGGAATGTGATCGAATGCAGCAACTCTGCATACTTATATCATTTGATCATAGAAATGACTCAAACTAACTACTTTTCATCAATCTGCAGGCCTCAAAATATGTTGAATACAGTCATTCTTTCAGCCAACAAGAAAAGGATGAGGCGAATTCTTTAAGGCTGTCGTGTTATTTGAACAACGCAGCTTGCAAACTGAAGATAGGAGAGTACAAAGATGCATCAAGACTTTGCACCAAGGTCTTTCCTTTTTTTTTTCCTTTGTGCAATTCTTGAACCAGCTCTGAACCTTTAAGCTATGGAGCAGGTTCTAGAGCTAGATTCATACAACGTTAAAGCTCTGTTCAGACGATCACAGGCATATGTAAGAACATGCGATCTAGATAAAGCTGAGGAGGATATCAACAAAGCTCTGTCCATTGATGCACACAATAGGTATGAATATATACATTTCACATTGCTGGGATTTTGTGTAAGAAAAGAATTTG
>JAPKLW010002711.1:58355-70044 GCA_026898455.1 Plectranthus barbatus | reverse complement strand
ACGTATTTTCCGCTGCCAAAGTATACCCTGATATCCGGGACCAACAATTCATAACTCTCACATGCAATCCTAAATGGCCAGAATTAGTACGTTTCTTAGATGAACGTAACTTGAATGCAGAAGACAGACCAGATATTGTAACCCGAGTTTTCAAGATGAAATTAGATGAATTGATGAAGGATGTGCGCCGTAACAAAATCTTTGAAAAAGTTATCGCATGTATTTAATATATTAATTATTATTCAATTTAGTTAAACATGCATTCATAATATTTCTTCACAAATACGTTATATTCTTTAGAATTTATATCTTACTAAAAATATTATTTCTTATTTTATATACAGCGGTATACACTATTGAATTTCAAAAGAGAGGATTTCCCCATACACATATATTAATTTTCCTGGCGAAAGTGAACAAATACCCTTCAGCTTAACATATTGATAAGATCATCTCAGCTGAAATACCAGATATAGATGTGGAACAAGAATATCACATTGCAGTATCTAATTTCATGATACATGGACAGTGTAATAGCAAGAAGAAATTCTACGTGTATGTTAAACACTTTCCAAAGAGATATGCACAGGTCACCACAACTGATGATGATTGGTATCCTATCTATCGAAGAAGGGACAATTGTAGGACAATTAAGAAAAATTATGTATATTTGCATACTACATATATTGTACCCCACAACAAATACTTATTGATTAAGTATGATGGTCACATCAACGTCAAATGGTGCAACCAATCTTGAGCCATCAAGTATCCATTCAAATATATCAACAAAGGAAATGAAGAGTAACTGTCAGATTCTCGCAAAGTATAGCAGATCAAAATAAAGGAAAAGATGTTGAAGAGATAGATATGTACTACAATTGTAGGTACATTTCACCATGTGAAGCAGCTTGGAGAATATATTCATTTTACATCAACTTTAGGGATCCACCTGTTCAGCGACTTAGTTTCCATCTCGAAAATGAGCAACATGTGGTATTTTCTGAGCATGACGAGATTGCGTCAATTGTTAATCGAGATACCATGGCAAAAAATATGTTTTTAGCATGGTTTGAGGCAAATAAACTATATCCTGAAGCTAATAAATTAACATATTCCAAGTTTCCTACCAAGTTTGTTTGAAATAAGGATGCAAGAATGTGGACGGAAAAAAAGGAACATCAATTGAAAGGGTATTTTACGTAGCTCCTGGTACTAGTGATAATCATTATTTAAGAATGTTAATTAATGTTGTGCGTGGAGCCAAATGTCATGCTGATATGAGACGTATTAATGGTGTTTTATACGACCCATATTGTTATGCATGCTATGCACTGGGATTGCTAGAAGATGAAAAAGAGTATATAAGTGGAATCGAAGAAGCAAGTCATTGGAGAAATGATTATTCATTGAGACAACTTTTCGCAACTATATTAGTTACGAAATTGATGAGCAGACCTGATCATGTTTGGGAAGCATCTTGGAAATATATGTTTGATGATATATTATATAATAGACGCATCATTTCGAACAATTAAGGTATGCTATTTACTTATAATATACTGTTATTGTACCTATTTTTGAGTATTTTTAGAATTATATGTTATCATTTAGTTAATTTATTTTATTAATTTTACTAAAAATATAGATATGTTTATTAAAAATTAGTTAAATATCAACTATTTGTTGTAAATACCTTTGAATAAAAAATATGTGACATAAATTTATGTTTTGGCTAAATAATATGCTAAAATGGTTATAAATACCTCCTTTTGAAGGTTTGTATCTTAGTGATGACGAGATAAAGAAATATGCCCTTGCTGAATTGGAGAAGATATTGAATAAATCAGGCCACTCCTTGAAAGATTTTGATGGAATGCAAAGTGAATTTGATGAGGTTTTGACGAATGTAGGTAATGATTTGATCATAGAAGAGTTGAGTTACGATCGTCTAAAACTTACCAAGGATCCTGAATCGAGTTTGAGTAAGTTCACAGACGAAGAACGAATTGTATATGATACAATTCTTGATAGATGTTATTTGGAAAATGGAGCACTGTTCTTTGTATATGGATACGGGGAACAGGAAAAACATTTATTTGGAAAACATTATCCGTTGAGTTGAGGTCCAAATGTGATATTGTATTAAATATTGCATCAAGTGGAATAGCATCTTTGCTACTTCCTAGTGGCAGGACAGATCACTCACATTTTGCAATCCCAATTAATATAAATGAAGACTCAATATGCCATATTGAACAAGGAAGTCAATTGGTCGAACTGTTAATACGTTGCAAAATGAAGCACCTATGATCTACAAATATTGTTTTGAAGCATTTGATAAAACAATGAAGGATATAATGCGAATTCAAAATACACACAACAAGAATCTACCATTTGGAGGTAAGACAATTGTGTTTGGTGGTGATTTTAGACAAATCTACATGTCATCCCAAAAGCAACGCGAAGTGATGTAATTATTACAACAATTAACGCATCGTATTTATGGCATCATGTTCGTGTCTTGAGGTTAACGAAGAACATGCTTCTGAATATGATTGGTGATTAGACGCAAAATTCGGAACTTAAAGAGTTTGTTGATTGGGTTGCGGCAATTAGAGATGGAAATCTAGGTCCGCTAAATGATGGAGATGGTGTTATTGAGATTCCAGAAGATATTAACATTAAATTTAGTGGTGATCCTATCAAAGCTATTGTTGATACTATATATCCTACAACAATGTAGGATTACAAGATGTCTCATGCTAGCAGGATAGGGTTATTTTGGCACCAACAAATGAAGTTGTTGAGATGGTCAATCAATATATGCTATCACTGAACAACAATGTTGGCAGGGCATACTTAAGTTCAAATTCTATGTGCAGAACATAAAGTGTGGCTGATATTCTATGTGAAGTGCACACACCAGAGTTCCTTAATACATTGAAGTGTTCTGAATTACCAAATCATGAATTGAATTTGAAAGTTGAAACTCCGATTATGTTGTTGATGAACATTGATCCTTCCTCTGGCTTATGCAATGTGACACGATTGGTTTTGACGCAACTTGGTAATCACATAATAAAGGCCAAAATTTTAAGTGGAAAAAATATTAGTGAAAATGTACTAATACCTAGGATGACTATTATACCATCAGAACATCGAATCTCATTCAAATTTTAGCGAAGACAATTTCCAATACAAGTTTCTTATGCTATGACCATCAATAAGTGTCAGGGACAGTCGCTATCTCATGTAGGAATTTTACTGAGCAAACCAGTATTTGCGCGTGGACAATTATATGTCGCTGTGAAAAGGGTCACAATTTGTACTGGATTGAAGATTTTCATATGTGACAAGGACACCAATAATGCTTCAAAAACTTCAAATGTCGTGTACAAGGAGATTTTTGAGAATTTATAATATTATCAGTTTAAATAAATATAAATATATAGATATTTATATTTTTATAATAAATAGTGTTCAGTATTTCAGATTTAGAAAAGTAAAATCCAATATGTAATGTTATTGGATTTGATACTTTTCTTCGCATTAAGTTTTCTTTAATGGAGTAATTGTTTTCAATACTCATAATGCATTTTCATAGTGAAAGTATTTATGTTTCATTAAATAAAATTATTTGTGTGTGTATATGTGCATCTTACAAAAATTTTGATACTCATTTTTTGTCAACAAATATATAACTAAAATAAAATATATATTTAATAACATTATTATATTATTATATATATATTCCGCGCAACTCGCGGGTTGCAATCTAGTATAATAAATAAATCATTGCAGACATTTTTTTTTAGTGTTTATGAATACAAAGTTTGACCTTGAAACATAATTCCTCCTCTATTATATTTATCTAATGTAAATTTTAAACGATGACTATATCACCAACCTATTTTATATCAATATATAACCAACCATTATTACTTTGGTCCTGCCAGTTATCCACTTACCTATTACCCCATTATTTTACCTTTACAAATATTTTTTGTTGGAGGAAATCCATAACAATATGTAAGAATCCTATCTAGGATTAAAATGTACCAGACTAGACTAACAGTACCTTAAGTGAGCCCCAAGGCATCAGTTGACGTGCTTGAAAAACCCTCAATCCAAACAAATAAATTTGGATGAGAAAAGGTACGGTACAATACAAAAATAATTTTAAATAATAATATTTATATATAATGCTTACTATAATATACAAGATAATATATTGACATATATATTTTTTTATTACATTCTAGATGCATAATAATATTTTATTTCATTTACTCTTTACTATATATATATATATAGTTATGTTCATATCTAAACTAAATATCATGAATAAACTATAAACATCTAATTGTTGTGTGTATAATTAATCATTTTACTGTATATGATAGTTCATTATATTATTTTATTATGATACTTCATTGTTGTGTGTAATTGATCATTGTAGTGTATATGATACTGTAATGAAGTATCATACATACTATAATGATCAATTATACACACTATAATTAAAGTTTGTAATTCATTCAAGAAGATGAGTTCAACCTAGATTGGAAGTTAGGTATTATAATTTAAATTTTCTTTGTGTATATGATAACTCTCTGCCAAAATATTAGATGTGTGTGGAGGAACTGAAGAAAGCTGCCACAATTTAAGTTGTAATTAATTTTAGACAAAAAAAAAAAAGAAAAGAAAGAAAGACAAAGAATAGAGAAAGTGGATAAGACGGATTGGTGAGGGGATCATCATTATATGCATATAATAAATACACAGTGTACTTTTCCACCGTTCACTTCAATGTTCAGATCAATTTCTACTTCATAGAGTAAATACTCAATGCATTTTTTTCTTCCTTTTTCACTTCAATGTTTGGATCAATTTTCCGAATGAAAATCAAAATTTGCGAGATAAAATAAAAGATTAACTATTACATATGGTTTTTGATTGCTCGTTTTCTAGACAAATTTTAATAGTAAAATACATAATATAAAGTAAGCAATACACTCCTTTAACATCAACATATCTGAAATAATTCATATAAATTCAGAAAAAATAGTATTAATAGCAAATACTTTATTTAAATATAGTATTAGTAAAATACATTATTTAACAAAACTATCTAACAAAGAAAAAATCAGAGATAGTCTCATTAGAAATTTCGCCAACTAAAATATTTAAGGGTAATTTTAAACATAGCTACTATTTTATGATGAGTTGCAGTAAGAGAAACAAATGGTTACTTAAATGGACTGTGACCGGTTCTTGGAGATGAAATAATGAATATATATGGGGTGGATTGTTCATAATTCCTCTATTTCTTCCCTCGTTGTTTTACATATGTTAGGTTTTGCATATTCATTTTTTCCAGGGAAGAAAAAGATTAGGTTTTGTTCTTGGGGGGCTAATAAGATTTTCGGGGCTACAATAAATTTAGGAAATACATAGATGATTGAGTTTTATATATATATATATATATATATATAATATTAAGAATTTTTAATTGAGATTTTAATTCAAAGGTTATAAGGGTAAACTTGTAATATTGCATTATAATTTAGTTTTTGAAAACAACAAGGGCTATGTTGAAAAAATAGTAACTATGTTTAAAATTGAGAGGAAACCTTAAATAACCATTATTACCCGGGAAGGTCTTGCCGTCTTGGGTTAGGCAGGCCTAAACGATTTAGGCGGGTTTTATCCATTAACCCATATGATTTAGGTGGGTTTTATCCATTAACTCAAGCCCAAACCCATATAATATACCCTATTTAGGATGGGTGAACCCATTTGGGTAGGATAAAACCCGCCTAAACCGTTTAGGCCTGCCTAACGCAAGTTTTTGCCTTATTACCCTTATTTTTTAGACATGTTAATACAAATCATGAATTAATCAAATAAAATACATGTTCTATCATTTTTTATAAATATTTTGGCTCTTTTAGAATTAAAATCATATACAGAGATCACGCATTTTTTTTTTTTTTGATTTGTATCTGTTATTTTTTAAATTTATGATGGTTTTATTCAATTTTATGATCATGTATTTAGATTTTTTTATTTATTATTAAAATAAGTGCTACATGATTATAAAATTATGATTATTTATTATGATTATGCAAACAGTTCGCATTTGTTTATAATTCATGTAAAAATGAGATAATAATTGTAATAATGTTTGGTAAAACTCAAAACGTTGCAAATATTAGATTAGTAGTAAAGGTATTTGTGGAAGATAGCACTATTTTGGCTATTTTTTGAAGATATATATAACAATGGCTATTTAGAGTTTTTAGATAATGTAAATGACTATTTTCATATATTTCCTCTTTAAGATTACCCTTATTTAAAAGGGAAGAGAATCTATACGACTAATTTGTATAATTTCCAAACTCATCAAAGTAGAATCTCGAACCCAGGTTTCTAACTTGATGGAAAACCCGCAATCCCTATGTCAGTGATCGAAATAGATACGAATGATCACAACCAACTTGCAAGCAGCTCCATACCTCCATCTAGGGATGTCAATTAAGCCCGAAATTCGCGGGTTGACACGGTTAATCCGAGCCAAAATGTAGGTTATGGTCGAAATATTTAGGCCCAAAAAAATTTAGCCCGAATAGCACGGGATCGAATAACCTGAGGTCAGATAGGGTTGAGCCTGAAATCCGACAGGTTGGCCCGATTAATTCGATTATTTTTTATTAATATATTTATCATAATTATAGTACTAAAATTTACTTCTAATATTGAAAATTATATTTATTAATTAAATTTTAAGTTATATAATTATATTTAGTTTAAATAGTATTCAATACATAGTTAAGTTTATTTATTTATGAATTTAAAAATATTGCTAAAATAATATAATGTATTTTTAATAGTTAAATTTATCATTATCTAAAATTTTGTGATGTGTTATGCTTTTTTATAAGAGAGAAGTATTATTTTCTTTATTATTTATTATTTAAAAAATTAAAAGAATGAAATTATATTAAAAATAAAAAATAATTAATAAATTTATTGGCTGACGGGCTAGCCCAAAAACAGATAGGTTAGGATTAGAGTCAAAAAAATTTTAACCCGAAAAAAATCCAACCCAATATATTTCGGATCGATTAACGCACAGTTCGATAAAATTGGCCCAAAACCCGACGGATTAGCTCAATTGACATCCCTGCTCCATCAACAGCTACGGGAAGGGGCTAAGTGGGGAAGAAACGGATTTGATTTGTTTTTTTTTTTTTTTAATTATGTTTGTTTTGTGGGCTATGGGATTTTTAGTGGCTTTTAAGTTTGTTTTTTAATTTTATAATTGAAATTTATGTGCGGGTGAATTTATAATATTATATAAAAATTTAATTACTTTTTTTGAAAAGGAGTTAGAAAAAAAATAATAGTTATTTTTAGAATTATCCTTGAATATTTTAGTTGGCGGAATTTCTAATGAGACTATCTTTGATTTTTTTCTTTGTTAGATAGTTTGGTTAAATAATGTATTTTACTAATACTATATTTAAATAAGTATTTGCTATTAATACTATTTTTTCTGAATTTATATGAATTATTTCAGATATGTTGATGTTTAAGGAATGCATTGCTTACATAATATTAAGTAGTTTACAAAATTTGTCTAGAAAACTAGCAATCAAAAACCATATGTAATAGTTAATCTTTTATTTTATCTCGCAAATTTTGATTTATATTCGAAAAATTGAAACATTAATGAATTGAAAAAGTACGAAAAAAATGCATTGAGTATCTATGACATAGAAATTGATCTAAACATTGAAGTGAATGGAGGAAAAATATATTGTGTATTTATTACTCCCTCCGTCCCAAGTAAATTGTCCATATTTCCTTTTTCGTATGTCCCACAATATTAGTCCATTTTCCTAAAATAGCAAATTCTCTATACTCATCAATAAAATATTCATCCACTAACTCCCATTATCACTCACATGTATTGGTTATCGTATCCGGTCAAATGTGGATAATTAGACTTGGCCGGAGGGAGTATATGCACAGAAACTGATCTAACATTGAAGTGAATAATACAAAAAATGCATTGTACATGCATGTAATGATGATCTCCCTCACCAATCCGTCTTATCCACTTTCTCTATCCTTTGTCTTTCTTTTTTTTTTTTTTCTGTGTCTAAAATTAATTAGAACTGAAATTGTGGCAGCTTTCATCATTTCCTCTACACATATTTAATATATTTTGGCAAAGAGTTATCATATACATAAAGAAAATTTAAAATATCATACCAAACTTCCATTATTGCTGGATTTAATAATATTATATATATATTAGAGTAAATAAAATATATAACTTATGCATCTAGAATGTAATAAAAAAACATATATATCAATATGTTATCTTGTATATATAGTAAGCAATATATGTAAATTTTAATTACTTAGTTATTATTTTGTTATATTGTACCTTTTTATCATTCAACTTTATTTATTTGGTCGATTGCATTTCACTCCACCCATGTGCTTACTGTTTTAGGGTACTGTTTGTATGTCACCTTTTTTTAGGGATGTCAATTAAACCCGAAACCGATAGGTTGGCCCGAAACCGGTGGGTTAAAATGCGGGTTAGGGTCATAAAAATTCAAACCGAATTTTTTTTTAACCGAACGGGCCTGACCCGCCGGGCTCGCGGGTCAAACGGGCTGAACCCGTCGGGCCGCGGGTCAGCCCGTCGGTCCAGGCAGATTTTACTTTACAAGTCTTCAGCCCACCCAACCTACAACTAATTGCATTTCACACCCAAATATATTTAAGCCCATATGTAATTTAATTTTTATACATGGCCCAAATCTTAGTTAATAAAAATTCCTGCTGGCCCAATACATAAAAAATTCGTGTGTGCCTATATTTTTAAGTTTAACTCATAAAATAATAATAATAATTTTGTAAATAATAATGACAATAATATTATGTTAGATCTTATATGTTTTATTCAAAATTAATTGTTTGAATTCCATGGTTATTTAGAATTCGAATCATCAAGTTATATAATTTTATTGAGTCCAAGCAATTAACAAATATCCATGGAGTTTTTAAAATTATTTAATTATAAAGTCATAACGTTGGTAAAATAAATATATTTTTAAGTTGATAAATAAAAAAGTTTGATATGTATTTTAATTTTTTTTAAAGAGAATAAATAGTTTATACTTTTATAGTTTTATTACAATTTAGAAGAAAATAATAGAGAGAAATATTTAATGTTATAGAAAGTATTATAAAATATTAAAATTAAAAATAATTAATAAATTCATCAGCCCGACGGGTTAGCCCGAAAACCGAAGGGTTAGGGTTAGGGTCGAAAATTTTTAGCCCGAAAAAATTTCAACCCGAATCGACCCGGACCGAATAGCCCGCAACCCGATAGGGCTGGCCCGAAACCCGACGGGTTAGCCCGATTGACATCCCTACCTTTTTTATCCGATACAAAAATGTATTAAGTGGAAAAATAGAAGTGGGGGACCAAAGCATGGACACGCCACCCATATGCTTGCTGTTTTAGGGTACTGTTTGTATGCCACCTTTTTATCCAAGATTAGACTTGTATTATATTTGTAAAGATTCCCTAAAATAAAAAATTTCTAACGAGATGGAAAATTAAAAGTGGGGGGACCAAAGGATAGACACGCCACCCATATGCTTGCTGTTTTAGGGTACTGTTTGTATGCCACCTTTATATCCTTGACAGGATTTTTTTTTATTTGTAAGGATTCCCTTGGAAGTGGAAAATTAAAAGTGGAGGACAGAGGTAAGTAATTGTTGGGGGCAAGTTACTATTATATATATATTAGAAAGTGGTGTGTAATATAGATAGACATCCTTAAAAATTTACTCTAGAAAAACATCCATGGCCGAACAATTTAAGGTGAAACTCTGCATCGACAGAACCAAAAAAAAAAGTTTTATATGCAGAAGTTGAACACACATTTGTTGATGTGTTGTTCAGTTTTCTTGCTCTACCAATCGTCACTGCCATTCGCTCCCTTAACATGCTGCAAGGGCAAGAAATGCAAGGTTCTTTGCCTAATGTTTATCAAAGTTTGAAAAATTTAAAGGAAGTTTTCATCATGCCCGGCAAGTTCAAGAGCGAGTTTCTCGAGCCAGAGCTACCAGTCCCCATTGATTGGGTTCCACTTGATGTCTTGATCCCCATGTTTCACTGAAGAATCAAATTTTTTGTTGCAATCGTTTGTCCCATCCTGATGATATTTTTTATTTCTCTGATATTGAATCCGTAGATTGTCCACACTGCAATGTCCCAATGAAAACTCGTGCAGCATTCATGAAGTCTTCCCTTGTCACAAAAGTCTCCATCGTCAAGGGGGATGTAAAATACTTGGTCACAGAAGATTTAACAGTGACACCCGCGTCTAATATCGGTGCAATCGATTTGCTTGCCAAATTCAAAATCACCGATGTGGGTAATTGTGAGCAGAAGGTTGTAAAATTGGGAATATGTCAGGTACCACTCTTTATTCATTGTTCTTTTATTATATTTTTAATTAAATTCAAATATTATTATATTTTTTAATTAAATTCAAATAATAATATTATATTTGTGTGTGTTTAGGTTTTGATGCTGCTGAACAGATCTCTGTACAGCGAGACAGTCTTCACTGATATCTTTGTTGATTAAGCAACATTGTCTCTCCTTTGTTTCCTAATTAATTGCTGTTGTTATTTCCTATCAGTGTTAAAAAATAGTGCAGTGTTATGTATTATTGTATTTTTAATCTTGAGAAGGATTTATCTATCATATTGTTATATGAATTCAATCTTATGATGTTTTTTAGATCAACTTTAGTTATAAATTCAAGCTCAAAAACCAGATTCAAACATAATTAAGAGGAAGAATAGTTCATATGTGTCAATGCGATATTAATTTTTCAAATTTTTTGTTAAAGAATATTATCTACATTATATCCGATCCTCCAACTAATTACCATAAACTACATAAAATTGGAATATATAGATTACACTGAATTAGATACATATATAAACTTAAGATCAATGATAAAATAAGTGTGTATGTTTTGGTACTTTAGTTCATATTATTTCAATTGTTTTGGTGAGGAATAATATGATAATTATTGGATATTGAGATATATCATATTATATCAATTTGCATTAAAGTTGAGTGAATAAAGTCATAATATTGTTAATATCTAAACCTACACTAACTTGATGCGTGAGAAATATAGTTCATTATAAATATTTAAGATGTTAAAATAAAAAAAATACTTTAATAATAGTTTTAATTGCAAGTATAAATTTAATAAAAATAAGAGCAATAAAGTAAATACAAGATTTTAAAAATACAGTAGAACCTCAGTTTATAAGGCAATTCAAATTGAGGATTGAAATTACCATACTTATATATTTTTTATAGTATAATGACTTTACTATAAAATAAAATGAAATTGGTTAAAATATGATGGAGAGAAGAGTTGGCATAAATATAATTTTTATTATAAAATTGAATTCAAATATAAAAATTTATTATTATATTATTTTCCAAACACACGCATAATGAAAATGAAAACCACATATCAATCATCAATAATTTCTCAATTATTTTGTATTGGTATTGTTGAAATATAGGCCCATTATACCCAACCCACTACCAATTTCATTA
>JAPKLW010002711.1:34547-58345 GCA_026898455.1 Plectranthus barbatus | reverse complement strand
GTGCTGCTGCCCCATCGCTGCTGCTGCTCCATCGCTGCCGCTGCCCCCGATCAACTTCGTGCACCGCAGGCCCTCGTCTTCGTGAACGCTGCTTATTAGTCTTGGTGCAGGTAAGTCGTCTATTTAATTCCTTCAGTATTCTAACGTATTTTTCCTTCACTGTCACAGGCATACTGCTGCTGAAATCACATTGACGAAGGAGAAATTACCCTGCTACGTGTATACCGGACTGAACCATGGCGAGGGCGAGGATGAACGCCGGCGACCTCCCCCGTTGATACCCAACAGGTATGATTGTATAATTTGTACAGTGTTTCAATAATTTCTCAATTATTTTGTATTGGTATGATTGTATAATTTGTACAGTGTTTTGTGTGCAAGTTATTGTTACACCATTATTTATATAAATTGAATCTAATATATTATCATTATAGTAAATTATGTAAAAATGCCAACTATTATTCATATTTTTATTTCTAAAAACAGTAGATACTTTTTTTTAAGACCTTTTATGTATAGTACATCTTAATCGATGTTAGTTTCATATATTTGTTTAATATAATTATTTGTGTAAACAAAATTATATAGTCGTCCTTAGGGATGTCAATCGAGCTAACCCTATCAGTTTACGAGCTAATCGGTCCGAATTAATCGGTCTGTCATTTTTGTCGGGCTAAAAATTCTCAACCCTAACCCTAATACTTCGGTTTTCGGGCCAACCCGTTGGATTAACCAGGCTAACTTTCTTTTTACAAATTTTTTGGTAAAATTTATTTAATTGACTTCCAAAAAATAATAAATAAAAAATCAAATTTAACTAACATCAATATCCTAAAAAAATTATCAAATGAAGAATAAATCTTAACAAAATAATCAATAATGCCATATTGATGTTCTCAATCGAAAAAATAAGCAAAATTATCCAACAAAACAAGTTCACAAATCCCAAACAAAGTTCACAAATCCCCAAAATTATAGAGTAAACAAAGTTCACATCTTCGTCAACTTCACAATCTTCGACATAGATTTGGACGAGGCTTCCGTTTATAAACATTCTGCACAACATAAATTTAAAAACATATGATGAGCAGACAATGAAAAAAAGAAAACTAGTAACATTTATTTTTAATTCATCTTAATCATTCATCTTGCCAACCGAAAAACAGACAATGGAAGTGTACTTGGAAAACAATGAAAGACAACCAAAAAAACTAGACAGTAGTATGATGGAGCAGACAATGAAATTATAAACAAGCAAACACATAAATAAAATTTAATCAAGTCAGCAAATTATAAGCAGAAATTAAATATTACCAACACTTAAATTACCAGCCACAATCAGCAAAGAAGGAGGGGAAAAACTAATTAAAGAAAATCAACAGAACTTTAATTCATCTTCATCATTTTGCCAACCGACATACAAAATCGAACACTAGTAATATCATATAGTTAAGAAAGCATAACTTACATGGCTGCGTGGGCGAGGCAGCGACGGCGTCGAGCGCACAGTTTGGGGCAGCAGCGCAGCACGCAAGCCTGGGGCTGGGGCGAGTGGGAACAGCGGAAGAGGGTGCTGCGATGGTGGAGACGAGACGATGGCGCCTGTCGGAGTGGGAGCGCCGGTCGGAGTGCATGGAGAGCCGGTGGAGTGGGGCTGCGTGAGCGAGCGAGGCAGGAAGGTCAATTTTGAAGAAATTGGGAAGGGGAAGGAATCGCGAATTGGAGTTGGATTATGGATTTAGTATTCAATTTTAGGTTATTTTTAAATTATTTAATATTTAATTTTTTTAAAAGTATTGCTGGACCGGAGGGCTGGCCCGTGACCCGGCCCGTTTAGCCCATTAACCGTTTAATTTATCCCGTTTAGCCCGTTAATCGTTTAATTTAGCCCGTTTAGCTCAATTTTTAAATAGTTCATAAATTTTCAACCCTAACCCGCTATTTAGCTCGGATTATTCGGGACAATTCTTCGGTCCCAAGCTAAATTGACGTCCCTAGTCGTCCTATATAAATGTCTTAGTAGGACAAAAAAATTATTTATAATTTTCATATTTTATTTTGATATATATGTAAATACAATAATTATTTTCAAACATGTAGAATAAGTATTCTTATCTAAGACGTAATAGTGAAAACACTTTGTCTTATGACTAAAAGGTCATGAGTTCGGTAGGCTTGAGCCTGCGGAAAATTTAATATGACTGTGCCTAGCTTATTAATTATCAAACGCTTTTATAAAGGCCTATGCTTGGCCTTTTTAGTAATATGGGTCAGACTTTTAACCTAGTCAAAGCATATTTAGTAATTCAAAATATATTTTTAGTTTTAAATTAAAAGTTTTTATAAAATTTTAAAAAAATATTTACTTGATATTTTTTAGAATTAAAAATAATTATGTTGTAATAACCAAATAATAAGTTTATATATGAAGACACATTAAAATAATACGTACATTGAGCAAAAGAGTGTATTTATTTGAGTTATGAAAAATTATTGAAAGACATAAATAAAAAAATTTATTCAATTTTAGTGATGAAATAACATTTTGTGCATTGAATATCAATTAAAGTACAAATATTAAAATTTTATTAAAATATAAGTTTAATATTTAATAATAAATATATTTAATAATTTTATAATATATTATTTAATTAGGTCGGTCTGTTAGACTTTAAAAGTATGATTCGAAGCTTGTTTAATTATACAGGCTTTTAAAGAAGCCCAAGCCTAACACTTTTAAGAAATAAGTCAAGCCTAATAAAGCTTTTGGTAGGTTAAGCCGGAGGCGTCTGTCGGGTAGCCCCACCTATTTCCACCCATATATGAGTGTATGAATTTAAATAAATACATTCATATTAAAAAAAACATATGAAATCTCATATATATATATATATATATATATAAAACTGGCTACCATTAATTGATAGTACATAAAAACTAGAACTGTTACGATGCAAAATAAAATGAAACAAAGATTGTAAGGAGGCTACGGTGAGGAGTGAGAATAAATACTCAACCTCAACTATTGACATAGCCGCCCCTCAAGGTGGACAAGAGGGCTTCGGCCTAGGGCTCCCGTTTTTTGGGGACCCGAAAAAATTATATCCCATTAATTATATACTCCCTCCGTCCCGCTACAAGTCTTAAATAAGTTAATTATGATTGCCAATTTTATTATTAACCACGATTAGCTACTAAACATTAGCTCCGAAATTAATGTGCCAAAATGAAACACGTCAATTGTAGCGGGACGGAGGGAGTATTATATATATATAATTATTTATTGAATAAATTCATAAATGGATGAGATTAATAATCAATTACACATTTAGTTGGTTCAATTAATAAAGAAGATCTATTTTTATTTAAAACACAAAAAACGTTAAGATTTAATTATCGATACATATTTAAGTTTCTTAAATATTCAACATATTTCATAGGAATAAATGTATTATATATTCATATTAGATAAGTATAAATCTAGGTCTCAAAATTGAGGTATGATTCTCTCATATTGTAAAATTGAGACATAATACTTAGGGGCCCCAAAATGGACCTAAACATATTTAACACTTTTTATAACTTAAAACAATAATAATATATAAGCAAGAAAGAATGATTCATTACAAAATTTTATTTTTATTGTAGTAGTGAAATGAAATTTGAAATTTATAACTTAAAAATTTTTGTTCAAAATATCTTCGGTTTATTTTCGTCCATGGGCCCCCACATTTTCAGGGCCGGCCCTGACTATTAATTTGAAATTTTGAGTGATTGAGACTTTAATGAGGAAAAAAAAATATCCCGAAACCTTATTAAAAACAGTATAATAGTATAAGAGATTGATTTTAAGGAAAAAAAAAAATCTTTCGTTGTTAATTGTGTTTATCATTTATCATTATGGTTTAATTATTACTTGAATATATTTTAAATTTATTAATTTTAATATATCATTCAATTTTTTTTAATAAGTACTGTTTTAATGGTAAGTTTATAGGTTGCATATAGTTGATGACTGTGCTCAATCAAAAGAACGTTATTGAAGCTTCTGACTTCGACAAAAAACCTAGGCTTTAATTTTTTTTTTCTTTTTTTAAAAAAATATTCTCTAATATTTTAAAATATATAGTTTTAATATTCATAACACATTAAGTTTAGTAATATAAATCTAAAAACAATTCTATTTATTTTTTTTACCAAAATGATTTTCTAATCATATCAAAATCATCCAATATTTTCAATTCATTTTATTGTGCTCAGTCTAAGGTTTATAAGTTATCCATCGATGTTTTTTTAAAAGGATTTAAAGCCAAAAAGTACTTAAGAGTCCATTAAAATTATTTCTTAGAGATATAAAAATGCATTTTGCCTATTTAGAGATCTTGATATTTGAGCTTTAAATTTTTAATAAATTTAGGTATTTTTTTTTATTATTTTGGAAGACTTCGGTATAAATTTGTTGCATACATGAAAACTAGCATTTTAGATCTTTACATATATCTTAATACAATCAAATCCTCCATTCTTTAATGGTGCTTTCACTTTATACTATATTCTCATATTTCTAATTTTAAAAACTAATATTACAAAAATAAAAGTAAGTGCAATATATCGATAATCAAAATAAGAGAAATGCAAATTATGAATATGAATTATATAAAATATTATCTAAAAACTGAAAATTAAATCCTAAAAATTATTATAAGTCATTATTTAATGGGATTAACTTTACGTTAAATTAATAAAATTAATTAATATCATAATAAATTAAAATTTAAAAAACAATTAATAAAATAAGCAAACACATTGATTAAATATAAAGTAAAATAAGAAAATATATATGGAGAATCTCATTCCGTTTGGAGATGGACGCGGTCCAATATTTATCTCCTTCAATCATCATCAACCCAAATTAAATTATTATCAATTATAAAACCTCATAATTATTATAATGTAATATTGCAGATTTGTATAATGTTGGGTGACGAGACTTACAATTATTAAAATAAAATAATGACAAATAGAATTATTCAATAATCAACTACTACTTTACTAACTTCTAAGCACAACTTCTTTAATTCATCAATAATGCATTAATATTTCTTTAATCATAAAAAAATTATTTCCAAATAGGCTAATTAGACTATATATATATATATATGGATGCGATCAAGTGAGAACCACTCTTACTATAAGAAATAAGAATCAATCTTCGCCATTGATTTTGATGAATGAACGCTCAGGATTTTACTAAAATTTTCGGCCATTATATCTCAAAAAATATGCATTATAGTATTTTTGTCTTTTTGTACTTATTTATGATTCTGTTTGCATATTCTATCTCGACATGCATTATATATCTAACAAACATGCATTATATGCATAGGAAACGTGCATTATATACCAAACATTCATTATATACCTAACAAACATCTTCATACATTATAATATGGTATTGCTCTTATTTTAGAACAATATTACTATCATCATACGGTATTACTTCCTCTCCTTTATATATGGTATTATTTTTGTTTTAGAGAAAAAATATATTACTTTCATTATAATGCATATGTTATTACTATATACTCCCTCCGTCCCATTGAAGTAGTCCCACTTCCCATTTTTGTTTGTCCCATAAATTAGTCCCACTTTCCTAAAAAGACAAATTTTTTCCCACTCACCAATAAAATATTAATTCCACTACACTCACAACTCTTAATCTCCGTGCCGAAAAGAAAAGGGACTACTTCACCGGGACGGAGGGAGTAATACATAACAAGTGCAAATATAATAATGAATGATGATTTCGCTGAAATAAATATATTACATTTTATCTATCATATTCTGCATTATACACTGTAACTTCATGCATTATATTGTGCAACTACATTCATTATATAAGAATTCGTGTACTGTTACGATAATTATGAATATTATATATGATATTAATTTTATTTTAAAGAAAAATTATATTACTTTTATATAATTCATATGTTATTGCTATATAATACATAACACGTGCAAATATAATGATGAATGATGATTTCGCTGAAATGAACATGTTGCATTTTATCTATCTTATTCTGCATTTATACTATAGCTTCATGCATTATATACATAGCAAACATTCATTATATACCTAACAAACCTGCATTATATAATATAGTAATATACATTTATATAATATAACAAAAAAATGCATAATTAAAAATAAGTAATATATGATCAACTTTTATAACATCAATGATATTATCTATAGTACGCAAAGATAATGAATTTTTTATTTTTTTTATCTTAAAATAGTTATTGCATTTTATCTATCATATTATGCATTATATAATATAACTTCATGCATTATATTGCGCAATTCCAGTCATTATATAAGAATTCGTGTACTGTTACGAGAATTATGCATATAATCACTAATTTTCATTTTTACGATGATTTTTAAATCGAAACATATGCAATAGGGATTTCGTTTGAAAGATAATTAAATTACCTTTAATTTGATATAGGATACATTAAAAAAATCTAAATCGAAGGAGATATGATCATTTAAAGATTTATGATGATTTTAGAGGAGAGAGAAAAAATATTACAAAATTACCCTTTAATGCATTTTTTATACACTATAATGCAGACATGATTTATTTAGTCTTGAGCGTTGGATCACCAATTGGATGACCGAGATTAGTTCTTATTTTCACATGGTAAGGGGAGTTCTCATATGATCACTCCCATATATATATATATATATATATAGGGATACATTATATGGTTACCCATATCCCATATGTTATATGAGGCCAAAGTCTAACCATTAGATTTGAATCTGGACGGTTTAGATTTAATTTAAAAAGTAAAAATTTTTGGTGCATTATTTAGTTAAACATGCTACCTTATTTGGGCATAATAGTAATTTTGATATCCACATTTTTAATTATGTGAAACATGTAGAGCATATCTCAAAATTATCTTTTTCTCTCTCCTCAAAATTTTTTATAAAACTTTAAATAATCATAACTCACTCAATTCGAATTATTTTTCCACGTATTATATTAAGGTATTAAGGTAATGTTTGTGATGGTTGATCCATTGATTTTGTTTCCATATTTAGTTTATCATGGCTACTCCATGTTTTGTCATGGTAATCCATGTTTGATTTATCATGGTTACTCCATGTTTTGGTTTGGAATGGAAACTGGAAGGATAAGCTTAAGGGGGAGAATATTACTGTAGGTGTTGGAGTTACATTTATAGTTAACACCATAGTGTGACACTTACTGTAGGTGTCGGAGTTACATTTATGGTTAACACCATAGTGTGACACTTTGCTGTCTAAGCTTACCCTTCGCAGTTTCACATGGTTTGCTTATTGGCTCTTTGCTATGGATGATCCGGTGTTTACAATCTTTATTTTTTCCATTACTTTCTTTAATTTATTATGGACGTTTCATATTTTGGTATTTGTAATGATTGATCCATATGTTTGGTCGTTTGAGTATTTATCATGGCCGATCTATTTTTATTCTATGTGTAATGGTTGATCCATATTTTAATATGTTTGTCATGGATGAACCATGCAAGGTATTTATGGGAATGATTGTAGGAAGGTTAAGTTTAAGGGGGAGATTGAAGGTGCCAATGTTAGACTTTTCCAAAGATTAACATTGACACTTTAGTAAAGGTGCCAGCGTTAGACTTTTCCAAAGTCTAACTCTGACACTTTAACACCCTAGTGTTAAACTTATCCTTCCCTGCCAAATCTTGGCGGTTACAATCGTTCCCTATTTTTTAGGGACGTGTATCTAAACCCTAATTTCGGTTTTTCTTAGATCCTAAATATCAAGGATCGTGTATATTATTGTTCCTAGCCTTATATTACTATTATTTCTATTTTATCTTATAGGTAAATAATGAGAGTGCCCCCCAACTCAAAACCACCCCACGTGAGCTTTTTGGAGCTTCAAGGATGTGCAACAAAGCAGGTGGACGTGGGAAGAGATCAGGGCCACGACTGAAAGCGTGGCCAATGAGATCGTGCGCTCCAAACAACATGAATAAATAGAGATTCGAAGGATTGAAAATTTTGAGTGACCGAGATTATCAAAATCTTCTCCAAGAAGTTCTTCAAGCATTTGGTCTCTCACCCTCACGAATTATTCAGCACAAGGTCAACAAGATTAAGGTGGAATCTATCTCCGGAGAGTGAATCCTACGGTAGAGGAGCTTTTAGTTTTGTATTGTGTTGTGTAGTTAGTGAGTTTTTGTTGAATTTCTTCAAGGGAGTGAACCAAGAAGAAATTCAATATTGTTTTGTGATAGAATTTAGTGCCCGAGTTTAACACAATGGTGTCAAAGATAGTAAAACAAAAAAGTTTGACACACGCAAACACAGAGTATTTTAACACACGCGGAAGCTTAAAGAGTTTGACACAGCGGAATTAATTTTTCGAAGGTTTATAAATCATAAACCCCCGAGAGCCACACGGCAAATAGTTTTCACCTTTCAAAACAAGGTTTTTACAAGTGAAGAACAAAATACTAAACAAGATAGAAATTTTCCTAAGTTCACTCCTTAAAAAAATTCCTACGAAAAATAACCAAACACAAAAACACACGATACAACCCAATATGCTCCTCCACCGTAGGATTCACTCTCCGGAGATGGATTTCACAACTCGATTGTAGTCATCGTGCGCTTGATGAATGATTGGTGAGACGATTCAACCTAGAGCTCGTATGAATGAGTGTCTAATCTCTTATCCACACCTTCGCTAGTCTTCCTCGTCTCATATTTATAGAACTTGGAGCACTCGAGCACTTCTTCCACTACTTGGCAATGGATCGTGCTTCCTTCCACGTTTTTACCTGTTCATACAATAAGAATGAACTCCCACAAACTCACGTGGGGGTAAATAATGTTGTAGAGGTGCTCCCTATTATTTAGGAACTAAAATAACTACCTAAAATAATAGTATAAATAATATAATTAATAATATATACATAATAAAGATTATATATTCGAAACCTATAAAATAGGACCTGTAAAAACGTCAATAAACAGATAAGAATAAGTTTCCTATAAAATAGGAGTTAGTACAAATAGATTCGGAACTTTGACATTGAAGAGTCAAAGTTATAAGCAGATAAGGTTTGACATTAACCTGTCAATGCGAGTAAGTTTGACAACCGTGTGTCAAACTTACATATTCGCATATTCGTACTTCACAATCTCCCCCTTAAGCTTATCCGACCTGTTTCCATTCCATATGGATCATCAATAACACAATAGCATTCATTGCCACAAAATATATGGTATAACCATAATAAAATAAAAATGGATCAACCATAAGCAAAAGGACCATTGCATAAGCAAAATAATGATTACAGGGATTGTATCAAACTCCCCCTGAATCACAAAGTATCCAGCAACAAAAAAATATTAAACAGTCAGAAAAGGAAATTGTTTTTGGAACAGAAATGTGAAATTCAAAGTCCAGCCAGGGTCAGAGCCATCTTCAGCCAACTTCCACCATCTTCAGATCGTCTCTCCCCCTGAATGGAACAGGTAGGAAAGCTTACTCCAGATCTTGTAGCAACTTTAAGGCCTGCTTGAGAAGTCGCTTTGCATGTTGGATCTTGGGAAGATGTACCAGCATCCACTTCTTCATCCTCGGATTCGTCACTCGGCTCATATGGTAAATCTTTAACCCTTGTATCAACTTTCCTGGTCAGAGATTGCTCAAAAACCAGAGGTATGGGGTCAGACTGCAACTCTTCATCCAAATGAGTGACACCTTGAGAAATGATCAGCGCATGGAGAAGGCAAGGATGCGGTAGATAGGTGGAATCAACTTTAGATACTGCACGGAAAATGTTAGTAAAAACAGTTTGACCAAAATTAAAGGGAAGACCAGTGCCAACGCGGTATAGGAATTCCGCTTGCTCATTTGACACCACTGACAAATTTTTATTTGGCAACCAGTTATGAACACAAATTTTGAACAGGGCCACATATTTCCAGGTCAGGGTGGATACAGGCAGTTTGGTCACCCAGGTCTTCGTTTTTCCCCCGGTCAGCACAACAGCAACATCCGTTTCTGCAGACTTTGGCAAGGCTTCCACACACTCAGAGCTTAACCCCAGGAAATTATTAATTGTGTCAGGGTCAAACTTAACGATTTTCCCCCTAACATATGACTTTCCAAATTTGGGTTTCCCAGTTTGGAACACTTCATCCTTCAGCATGTTGGCAAAGAACTCTAACACCAGAGTAGCACTAAAAGAAGTAAAGTCTGTCACAGTCCTAATCAAACCCCTTCTCTTAAGCAGCAAATCTAACCCATGTTTGGTAAACATTGTCCTATCCATCATCTTTTCAATCTTAAACTCTCTCTTAGAGTAAAGGACTTTAAGCGACTTAGCAAGACAATGATAATACTTAAGAGAATAAGAGCGGCTGGTATCATAGTCAGAGTTATCTTCATCAGAAGAAGATTGAGTACCTTTCCCTTTTGAAGGAGTGGGCTCCATGGACTCAGATTGCTCCACCTTTGGTTTCTTTGATCGTTTGATATCTGATTGGTCTGGGGACTCAGATTTTGCTGGGCGTTTAGAGGACTTTGACACTGACTTTATTGGCTTCGGCTTTGGCTTCTTGACAGAGGTAGCGGCATCAGACTTTCTTTTCTTCTTCTCAGGTTGGTCTCCACTGGAATCAACATGTTCTTTGGACTGCTCGGTGGCTTGAGGGTCTGCTTGAAAGTCCTCATTGTCGGAGTTGTCAAGATCTCCAGATTCAAAGTCTGATAAGACAGTGTCAGACTTTTGGGACTATTCCGGCAGATCGTCATCCTTGGTGAAGACGTGGGGAGTGTCAGTCAGACTCCTTTGGAACTTCCTGGGCTTCACCTTTTTCCGGCGGGTGGCAGCATGCTTCTTGTACTGTTTTTTCACGGTTTCTTCGAAAATCCTTTCGGATCTCTGTTCTGGCATCTTGCCCTCGAGTTGTTGAACAGCATCAGAGATCAGCCTCAGATTCCCCGGTTCTTCAGCAATGATGGGGAAACCTTCTTGGCCTGGGAGAGCATATCGGAGTGGTGGCTCATGAAGGACTTCAGTTGGGTCAGCTCCAGTGGCAGAGATCGGCAGATCTTCAAAAGACTTTGACGGCAGAGGGGTTGAATCAGGTTGGAGAAACGATTCCTGTAGGATGCGCTCTGTTTCTATGTCAAAGGCTTTGTCAGACTCCTCGAGTGATGGTTTAGAAGGAGGATTAGGGTTTTTAGACTTTGTAGGAGAGGAGTGAGAGGCGACAGTGGGTTCAGTAGGGAGAGAGGTTGAAGATTCGGTGATGGAAGGAGTTGATTTGGTGATAGTTGGTGGTGGAGTGATTTCAATGGTGGCTGGCGGTGTGGTGGCTGGTTCGGAGATGGGAGTAGGGGTGGTTCCTTCGACAGTGGGCTGAGAGGTGGAGACTTGAGCGGCTTTCTCCATTTGACTGTTGAGCAGTCGTTGAAGTATTTTTGCACCGTCCGGCGAGGCTAAGGTTTTGGCGAGAAGGTCTTCAAGATTTTTGTCGGCCATGGTAGGTGAGAGTTGAGAAGGTTTTAGAGAGAGAGAGTGTGTGAGGGGTTGTGTGAGAGACGTGGGAGAGAGAGTGGGAGTTGAAGGGTTTGTGGTGAAGGATGTGCTTTGAGAGGCGTGAGGAAGTGATGTGACAAGATTGCTGCAAAATACTTAAGTAGGGGATGAGGTGTACAATTTGAATAACAAACATAACGAAATAATTGAAAATAAAGGGATTTAAGTTAAAATCAAATATAATGAGAAAATATCTAAAACAAATTCCTAAAATTCAGGGAATTACCAATTTAAATTGGATTAGGATAAAATTAAGATTTAAAAACCATAAAATTCGCAACAACTTAAAACAATTTCGTAGAATTAACGATAGGCTCGAAAAGATTCATATTATGATGACTGCTACCAAGTTTGATACTGGGGTGTCAAAGTTACAAAGTGCCGAAAAAAAAAATCTCATTATTCCTTCCACAAAGATTGTGTGCCTAATCACGTCTAATCTTTAGTACTTAATGAGATAAAGAAAATCAGCCCATTCGTATCCCAAATAAACTTTGATTCCACATGGTCAGAGTTCTAACAACTTTCTGTCCACAGTACTTTCAGTAAATTTGGAAGAAAAATAGGTCATAGTCACCATGTTTTATAACTTTGAGATATCACTCTTGTATCTCTCAGTTTTATAACATGAAAAAGTATAATCGATAAAGGAACAAACTTTAACATCACAGTGTCAAAGATTAGTAAGCACTCCCACATAGTCAAATCATTCAGTAGGAGGGTTACACATTCCTAGAGATTTTCTCAAGTATGAGAATCTCTCAAAGTCAAGAGCCTTAGTAAAAATATCTGCTAATTGTTCTTTTGTTGTCACAAACTTTAAAGTAATTAAACTTTTTTCAACCAGGTCACGAATAAAATGGTGTCTTATGTCAATGTGCTTAGTGCGAGAGTGTTGTACAGGATTTTTAGCTCTTTCGATTGCACTAGCATTATCACACAAGAGAGTCAGAGTTTCAGAGGGCAAACCATAGTCTTCTAGCATTTGTCTCATCCATAAGAGTTGAGTGCATCCACTAGCTGCTGAAATGTATTCAACTTCAACCGTTGATAGTGAGATGCAGTTTTGTTTCTTGCTAGACCATGACACCAAGTTAGCACCTACCAGAAATCCACCTCCACTTGTGCTCTTCCTGTCATCCACATCACCTGCCCAGTCCGCGTCACTATACCCTGTAATGCCAGTGCCAGACTGTTTTGTATACCAAATACCCAAATTAGGAGTGCCAGAGATATATCGAATTATCCTTTTGACAGCTTTTAAGTGTGACTCCTTGGGGTCAGACTGGTACCTTGCACATACACCTACACTGAATAGAATATCAGGACGACTGGCAGAGAGATATAAGAGACTTCCAATCATGCTACAATAAAGAGTAGGATCGACTTTGACACCTGAATTGTCTCTACATAGCTTATCACTACTACCCATAGGAGTTTTCATATGTTTAGCACTCTCAAGTCCAAATCTCTTAATTAAACCTAATGCATACTTTGACTGGGAAATAAACACACCATCCTTACGTTGCAAAATTTGCAACCCTAAAAAATAGTTTAATTCACCTACCATACTCATCTGAAATGTGTTTGACATACTGGTGACAAACTCATCTACCCATTTGACATCAGAAGCACCAAAAACTATGTCATCCACGTAAATTTGGGCAATAATAAAAGCATTTCCTAAATGTTTAACAAAGAGGGTTTTGTCGGCATTACCTCTTACAAAATTTAAATCCAATAGAAAATCAGTTAGTCGGGCATACCATGCACGAGGAGCTTGCTTCAAACCGTATAGGGCCTTTTTCAACCTGTAAACATGATCCGGCTTTGACACATCTTCGAACCCCTTGGGTTGTTCAACATAAGCTTCCTCTTCAAGGATTCCGTTCAAAAATGCACTTTTGACATCCAGTAAGAAATCTGCAGCACAAGCAATAGCAATCAAAAGGCGTATTGATTCTAATCTTGCCACAGGAGCAAACGTTTCGTCGAAGTCAATGCCTTCAACTTGCTTATACCCCTGAGCAACCAGTCTTGATTTATTTCTCACGACATTGCGCTTCTCATCGGTTTTATTCTTGAATATCCATTTGGTTCCAATCACGTTCTTGTCACTCGGCCTTGGAACCAATTCCCACACATCATTATACTCGAATTGGCTGAGTTCCTCTTGCATAGACTTAATCCAAAACTCATCTGCAAGAGCTTCTTTAACATTCTTTGGTTCAAATAAAGACAAATAACAAGCAGAATGCAGAAGATTAAACCTTGACGATAGATACACAGATCGGACCATTTCTCGGTAGTTGACAGGATCCTTCTTTCTGGTTTGGACTCCCTCTGTCACACTTCCAATAACCTGAGATGTGGGATGATCCTTCCTTATTCTGAGAGGAGGGTCTCGTCTATCACGGTTTGACACTGGTGTGTCAGAGTGGTCGTCTGTGTCAGAGCTCGGTGAAGTTTGACTCGAAGATGGTTGATCACAGGAAGACTTTTCACTGGAAGAAGATTCTTCAGAACATTCAATTAGGTGGGAAGCATCCAATTCATCAATCTTCTCATGCAGGGATCCAGCCTCGTCAAACACAACGTTGACTGACTCTTGAATGGTTTGAGTGTCAAGGTTGTACACACGATAAGCTCTGCTGTTGCTAGCATACCCAAGGAATAGGGCTTTACTGCTTCTTGTGTCCAACTATGTAAGGTATTCCCTGTCATTCAGCACAAAGCAAAGGCAACAAAAAAAAAAGTACTTGAGATTAGACTTCTTACAATTTAAAATCTCATATGGGGTGGTCTTTGTGCCAGGGCGAAGATACACCTTATTGATCAGATGGCACGCAGTGTTGACCGCTTCAGCCCATAGCCTTTTGGACAGGTTTTTCGAGTTTAACATAACTCTAACCATTTCCTGGAGCGTCCTGTTCTTCCTTTCAACCACACCGTTTTGTTGTGGTGTCTTGGGTGCTGAATACTCATGTGAGATGCCCTTTGTTTCACAAAATTCATTAAAGCTTTCATTCTCAAACTCCCTCCCATGATCAGTTCGGATCCGTATGACACTGGAGTGATAGAGTTTCTTGAATTTTTTGTAAAGCTTCTTGAAGTGATCAAAGGCTTCGGATTTTTCTCCCAAGAATTCCACCCAAGTAAATCTTGAAAAATCATCAGTACACACTAACACGTATTTCTTTCGACCTATACTCTCAACTTCAATAGGTCCCATCAAATCCATGTGAAGCAATTCAAAGCATGTGCTGGTGTTAACTGAATCAGTGATAGGATGAGAAGTACGAACCTGCTTACCTTTGTACATGGATCACACACTTTGTGAGGGTTGAATTTCAGATTAGGAACACCTTTGACTGCATCAGCCTTCAGAAGTTTCTGAATGCAATGGGTACTTGCATGTCCCATCTTCTGGTGCCACAGTTCAGCTTCGTCAGGCTTTGACACCGGGCATCTTCCTTCTTGTTCAGCTTGATAGCAGTTATCTGAGGATCTACTGCCAAACATAACACACCTGTTAGTTTTATCGTATACCTCACAAACGTCCTTGTCAAACTTGACAACCATCCCATCATCGCACAGTTGACTTATGCTGATCAGATTGGCTGTCAGACCTTCCACATACAACACATGTTGAAGTTTTGGAAAGTCTGGCACATTCAAAGTTCCTTTCCCTGTAATTCTTCCTTTAGCTCCTCCTCCATATGTAACAGTACCACCACAAATTGCTGAGTAGTCTGACAGACATGTTCGATCGCCTGTCATGTGTCTGGAGCAGCCGCTGTCAAAGTACCATGTACCTGCAATGTTAGTTTTTAAAGAAGTATAAATTACAAAGCATTTTGAACCTGATTTCTGGTTTTCATCTGCAATTCTTTTCCTGCAGAAAGGCTTGATGTGGCCTGCCTTGTTGCAGTAATGACACACATACTTCTTTGATTTCTCTTTCTCGCTTGACACTCCGGTGTCAGACTCCCCCTTTGTGAATTTGATCAGGTTCTAGGAGTCAAACGTACTAGAACTCGGAGTAGATTGATCGACATATCCTAGTCCACTTCCATCAGAGGTTTTGGTTGCAAGGATCTCGTCTAGAGTGTCACGTCCACGATTGATTCTGTCAAAGACAGAGTCAGCTTCCTTCAGCTTCTCTTTGAGATGGCTGACTTCTTTGTCCCTTCTTGTGAGAAGGACTTCTAATCTCATGAGCTGTCTCCTAATGGACTGATTTTCCTCTTTTAGTCTTTCAATCTCCTGTCCTTGTTCTTCACATCGTTTATCCACCATGTTAAAAAGATCACTCACTTTCTCCATTTCTTCTGGAGAAGAGACAAAATTTCCTTCTTCCTCATTGCTTTGACCTGAAACATACTCAGACATTGACACGTCAGAGTTAGATGCATTGTGCCGGTTGCTTGTGTCACCACATAGCACGATAGAGAGATCTCTTGCATCTTCTTTCTCCTCAGGTTCTTCAGTGTTGTCCACCTCCATCAAATCATCTTCATTAAGCTCTTCAATCCTAACATATAACATAACTTGCTCATCCTCATCAGTGTCAGAGTCCTCACTCAGGGTGGTGTTAAAGTTTAACTTCTTTCTTCTTAGAACAGTAGGACATTCATTAGCAAAATGACCCATTCCAGAACACCCAGAACACTTGACATTATCAAAAGTAGAACTTTCGAAAAAAGGATTAATACCATTTTTGGCGTATTTATCACTCTTACGTGAGGATGTGGTTGAGTTACTTGAGGCGCTTGAAGGCACGGAGGTTGTAGTTTTGAATCTTCTTGAGCTGGATTCACCTTTTCCTTTCTTCATAGTTCTCATGAATTTGTTGAACTTTTTCGTCAACCAGATTTGGTTGTTCCTCATCTAACAATTCATCGTCTGACACCTCGAGGTCAAACTTTGATGACTTTGACACACTTTCAACTGGTTCTTTTCCAGCGTGAAGTGCAATGCTTTTGCCCCTGTAAACTTGTTTTTGTTCATTCAAATTCATTTCAAATGTGGTAAGAATGCTTACCAATTCACCAATCTCCAGCTTGTCCAAATCTCTGGCTTCTTCAATAGCAGAAATCTTGTGATTGAATCTTTCGGGTAGAGTTCTAAGCATCTTGTTAACAAGTCTTTCATTACTAATCGGTTCTTCCAGTGCTAGAGCTTCATTCGCCATGGTCACCATCTTCTCAAAGTACTCGGTGATGGTTTCATCCTCAGCCATACGAAGATTCTCTAATTTAGTAGTGAGAAGCCTCATTTCGGTCTTTCGCACACTAGCCGACCCTTCACATTTGGCTTGAAGAATGAGCCAGGCTTCTTTTGCTTCCAAGCAACTAGAGATTAACCTAGCATAACCAAGATCAACAGACATAAAAATTGCATTAAGAGCTTTAGCATTGCAGTTTGACAGGATCCGTTCCTCATTTGTCCATTTTCCTTCGTCTTTCGGAATCATGACAGTCTTTGTAGCATCTTCAGGATCTGGAATTTCTTCCTTCGGAGGTGTCCATCCTTCCAGCAATGCAGCCCAAGCTCTTTCATCGACAGCTTTGATGTAAATTCGCATACGGGTTTTCCACATGTTGTAGTTGATTCCATTGCTATCCAGCACGGGAGGACGAGCTGGCATACTCGACAAGTCCATTGTGAAAAACTGCACTCAGGAACAAAATACTTAGTCCGTCAAGTAGAGGCTCGTGACGCCAATTGATAGAATTTAGTGCCCGAGTTTAACACAATGGTGTCAAAGATAGTAAAACACAAAAGTTTGACACACGCAAACACAGAGTATTTTAACACATGCAGAAGCTTAAAGAGTTTGACACAGCGGAATTAATTTTTCGATAAATCATAAACCCCCGAGAGCCACACGGCAAATAGTTTTCACTTTTCAAAACAAGGTTTTTACAAGTGAAGAACAAAATACTAAACAAGATAGAAATTTTCCTAAGTTCACTCCTTAGAAAAATTCCTACGAAAAACAACCAAACACAAAAACACACTATACAACCCAATATGCTCCTCCACCGTAGGATTCACTCTCCGGAGATGGATTCCACAACTCGATTGTAGTCTTCGTGCGCTTGATGAATGATTGGTGAGACGATTCAGCCTAGAGCTCGTATGAATGAGTGTCTAATCTCTAATCCACACCTTCGCTAGTCTTCCTCGTCTCGTATTTATAGAACTTGGAGCACTCGAGCACTTCTTCCACTACTTGGCAATGGATCGTGCTTTCTTCCACGTTTTTACCTGTTCATACAATAAGAATGAACTCCCACAAACTCACGTGGGGGTAAATAACTACCTAAAATAATAGTATAAATAATATAATTAATAATATATACATAATAAAGATAATATATTCGAAACCTATAAAATAGGACCTGTAAAAACGTCAATAAACAGATAAGAATAAGTTTCCTATAAAATAGGAGTTAGTTGTAACAAACAGATTCGGAACTTTGACATTGAAGAGTCAAAGTTATAAGCAGATAAGGTTTGACATTAACCTGTCAACGCGAGTAAGTTTGACAACCGTGTGTCAAACTTACATATTCGCATATTCGTACTTCACATTTTGTATTTTCGTTTTACTGTGTAAACTCGTTTTTCATAGTGAAACCATTTTAGCCGTGAGGCACTCTGGGGTTAGAAATAAATCCCAGAAAATATTTTAAATCCGTTGCGTACTTCATTATGTGCTTACGTGTTAAAGTTTCCTGTATCTTTAACACTAACACGTTTCAGTTAAACTTGGGCATCACTTTTACATTGCAGTGTTATTGTTTGTAACAGTGTCATACTTTTAGTAAGGTACTCACAAGTTAAGAAATACGCTTGTGACAATTTATTTCATATTGCTTTAACACTGCAATAAATGCTAGTGATTTTGTGTACTAATATTTTTTATGTTAAAGTAGTAAATTCGGGCTCTAAATTCTATCAATTGGTACCCAGAGCGACTACTTGACGGACTAAGTAGCAAGTTCCTGTAGTGCAAATTTACTACAATGTATGCTTCGAATTCAGTAAGAAGATCACCTATTCTGGAGAGTAATGAGACTAACTACTCTCTATGGAAGTCTCGAATGAGGATATACATCAAGTCTTTTGACGAACAAGCGTGGGTTACTGTTTTGCATGGATGGAAACCTCCAAAAACCACTGTTCAAGATCCGGAGGATGCTACTCAAACCATTACCAAACTTAAACCTGAAGGACAATGGAGTGTTGAAGAACGACTTATCTCTAACTTTAACACCAAAGCTTTAAACGCTATACTTGTTTCTTTGGATGTTGGTTGTTTCAGGTTAGTATCAAGATGCTCGGAAGCACGAGAAGCCTGGTTCATACTTCTAGAGAAATTCGAAGGAATTGATAGTGTAAGAGAGACTAAGATGCGATTACTCGCTATTAAGTTTGAGACTCTCAAGATACTGGAAGAAGAAACAATTTCCTCTTACTTTGAGAAGACAGAATCAATGGTAAACGAAGCTCTTGTACTAGGTGAACCCATCAACAATAAGAGGCTAGTTAACAAGGTGTTAAAGTCACTGCCAGTAAAGTTTAACACCATGATAACTGGACTCGAAGAAGAAAGAGATATTGTAACACTAGAGATTGCTGACCTGGTAAGTATTCTAAAAATTTTTGAGATAAACCTGAAAGAACATAAAGAAGAATACAAGTCAAAGAGCATAGCTCTTCACGCTGGAAAAGCTGGAAGTACGATATCTCCAAGTTCAACATGTGCAACCTCTCAAGAAGATGAATCTGATGTTGAACTCTTAGACAAAGATAAGTCAAATTGTGTTTTACTTACTAACGAGTTCAATAAGTTTGTCATATCCATGAGAGATGATATATGAGACTCAAACTATAGCAAAAGAAGTTCAACACCTATCTCCACTGTGTCAAACTTCTCAAACCACTCAACTAATTCATCAAATCGACAAAGTGATGGATCAGTAAATAAAGATATATATTCTATTTCACATAAGAGGAATATTGATGGTGTAAGCCACAATGCAAATGAGTGTCAAACTCCTTTGAGAAGAAGAAAGTAAAACTTCAACACAACCTTCGGTGATGAATCTGAAGACGAATAAAGAGAATGTATGGATAATGATATAGAGAACACAAAGGCTGGAAAGATTGAAGAAGAAGCTACTGAAGAGATGAAGGAAAAAGATGTTGATATATCAGACTTCAACATTCTGCCACTAGAAGAAGCTACAAATTGTTATATACAAACTGAGAATGAACATTCTAATGTTGAACTTTGTTCTGTTGTCAGAAATCAGGAATATCAGACTTACATGATCACACATGGCGACAATGATCAAATATACCACCACTTGGAAAGCAAAAGATGTGAAGAACGGAACAAGGAGTTGCCAAAGCTGAATGAAATAAATCTTGTACTGAAACAACATATTTTAAGGTTTGAAATTCTTTGGACTCATAAGACTCAAGAAGTGGATGTGCTGAATATCAAGGTATGTGAAATTGATTTTAAGTTTAAGATTAACAAATGTAAGTTAAAATTAGATGAGATTATGTCTATTAAACATTATGATGGTTGTGCATTAGGTTATGAAAAATTGAATTCTGTTATGTTAAAGTCTGAGAAAAACTTGATTAAAATTTTCAGATTAGAGTCTAATATCACTAAGCAACGTGTTAAAGATACATCTAAGGTGTCGGTGTGTCATTACTGCAATAGATTTGGGCACATAAAACCTTTATGTAGATTTAGAATTGCTGATAAGAAAAGGAAAATTAATCAAAGATGTGATAAAGAGAATAAAACATGCCTAGCTGTGTATACTTTCCTAAAGACTAATGTTGTAGGTACTTGGTACTTTAACACAGGTTGTTTTAGCCATATGTTATGTAACAAATCGTTTCTGACTCACTTCACTTTTATAAGTGGAGATATGGCTACTTGTGGAGAAGGTGCTAAAGGAAATATCACTATCAGGTTTGATATATATGCATGTGAGGTTTATAACAAATCTTATAATTGTCTCATTTTTGAAAATAGATCAAAAGATAATTATTATCAGACTGAACAAAATAGGAAGATATGACATGATAATGTTCGAAGAACTCAGAAACCTCTCATCCATGATGCTGTAAAAGACACTCCACATCTGAAGTTCAACATGCTCAAGTTCAACATGGAAAAGTTCAACACGGACAAGATCAATATAGTCAAGTTCAACTTGGTCAAGTTTAACATCGACAAGGTTTGTGATTCACGTCTAAAAGGTAAACAGACTCATACATTTCATCTCATCTTGAGTATGACTAACTCTAATACTTACTTTGGTCTACTACATATGAACTTAATATGTCTTATAGAAGTAGATAGTGTTGGAGGAAAATGGTATGTTTTTGTTTGTGCTGATTATCACTCTAGATTCACTTGTATATAATTCTTGAGAGTAAACTCCAGCACCTTCGAACTTTTTAGAAAATCATATAGGAGACTTATAGAACTTTATCATGCTGATGTTACTCGAATTAGAACTAACCATGAGAGAAAATTGGAAAATATAGACATCTCTAGTTTGTGTAAAAGAAAGGGGATATCTCATGAGATCTCAACATATAAAATACTTCAACTGAATGATGTCAAAGAATGCGAGAATAGCACTCTATACTCTAAAAACATGTCTAAAAGATTACGGGTTAAAGTTGTTAACATTACTAGCTATTCAAATAGAGTTTTATTTACTGCTTGCTATTCAAATAGAGTTTTATTAAAAAGAAAAAAAACAAATCTGAAACATATGCATGTATTTGGAAGTATGTGGTATATTCTGAATAATTATGATTATTGTACTAACTTTGACTCCAGGTACAACAAAGCTTTCTTTCTTAGATGTTCAAGCAATAAACAGGTTTATCGCGTGTTTAACCTACATACTAATACTATCCAAGAATCTGCCGAAGTTGTGTCTGATGATGCAGGAACTATACTTCTTAAAGAAGACGTGGAAGACACATCTCATCTCATAAAGAATGACATAGAATCAATAACTGAGACAAATACAGATGTTAGACAAATAACAAGTCCAACATCCACTACAAACTCTGACACTGACAAAGAGAAGAATAAAGTTACTCTGAGTTCAATCTCTGACAAGGAGGAAATCTGTGACACTCTGGTATCAAACTCAAAAATTAGAAAATCACCTCTTTGAAACAAAAGGAATCACCTTCAGTTTCAGGTCATTGTAAGTGTCTTTGAAGGAGTACAAACTCTCAAGAAAGCCCCCGTCAATTGCAAAGAGATGTTAAAAATATTTTGTAAGTTTAACATCTTCCACTCTAGTTGTTATCTATCTCAAACTGAACCTAAGCATGTATCTAAAGCTTGAAAAGATAAAAATTGGATATTGTCTATGCATGAAGAGTTAAGTCAATTTGTTTATATTGATGCGTGGACTTTAGTTCCTAGGCTTAAAGGTAAAAACATAATTGAAACTAAATGGATATTTAAGTATATACCTGACTATCTAATTAATTTAAAGTTCAACAGAGATAATATGGGTAAGACTCTCTTTGTTAAACATACTGATAACTTTATATTTGCTCAAGTTGATAACTTAGTGTTTGGAGCAACTGATGTTAGACTTATAGATGACTTTGTCACAATAATGTCAGACATGTATGAAATAAGTATGGTAGAGGAGTTAAATTACTTCATAAGCTTTAAGATCAAGAAATCTTTAGAAGAGGTAATTATATCTCTAATCAAGCATGCATCTAGTATGGTTAAAATGTCTGGTCTTGAATTAGCAAGACAAATGAGAACTCCTATGGGGTCTAGTGTTAAACTGAGTAAGGACAACATAGGTGTTGATGTTGAACTTATGTTGAATTGGGCTATGATAAAAAATCTACTTTACCTTACTGTTAGTAGATCTTATATACTTTTTGGTGTTGAAGTTTGCGTACAAGTGTTTCACCAAAAATCTTCCAAGAGGATAGTTCAATATATCTCAGGTACTCCCAACATAGATTTGTTGTATACAAAATGTTTAAACACTAACATTACAGGAGATGATAACACTAACTGGATGGGAGATATGGACGATCGTAAAAACACAAGTGGTGGGTGCTTTCAGATTGACTCTAACCATGTGTCATGGAACAACAAGAAGCAGAATCACATACCTCTATCCATGGCTGAGGCGGAATACATTGCAGCTGCCAGTTGGTGCACTCAGATGTTCTCGATAAGACAAATGTATGATGATTATGGTATGGATTTCGAAACTCTAATATTGCTATGTTACAGTGGTAATTTCATAGAAATCTCTAACAACTTTATTCAGCATTCTTACGCTAAACACATTGATATGCATTACCATTTCATTCAATATTTGGTTGAGAAAAACTTGGTTTCCATTAGGGCTGTGCATTCGGTCGGTTCGGTTGAAAACCGACCGAAATTATTAAAACCGAAAAAACCGAACCTAATTGGAAAACCGACCGAAAACCGAACCGAATAATCTATCAACCGAACCGAATAATTCGGTTCAGTTTCGATCGGTTCGGTTCCAACCGAATATTAAGAAACAATTCATATAAATTCCCTATAAACATTTCAGTTTTTACAATATCCTATAAACAATATACAAGAATTTTCAGAAATACAAAATAATCCAACTCCAAAATCAAAACTTCAAGTCTCCAAAATCCAAACTTGCTGCAAATGCAATTGGTCGTCGACCAGGAGGACTGGAAGAAGACGAGCAGGCAGCAGCAGATTAGAAGAAGACGAGCAGCAACAGATTAGAAGAAGACGAACAGCAGCAGGGGATGGCTGCGTGCGTGGTGCAGTCACTGCAGTCGTGTGAGAGGGGGAGGGCGAGAGCAGCGCCGGTGACAGGGGTTGTGGTGGGTGGTGGCGTGTGGCGTGCGGCCTGCGGGAATCCGAAGGGCTGAGGGTGAGAGGGGGATAGGGAGGGGGAGCGCGAGGGGGAGCGCGAGGGGGAGGGCGAGAGGGGGAGGGGGAGCAGGAGGGTGAGGACGAGTGCGGCGCCGGTGACAGGGGTTGTGGTGGCTGGTGGGTGGTGGTGTGGCCTGCGGGAATCGGGATGGGCTGAGGGCGA
>JAPKLW010002711.1:21496-34147 GCA_026898455.1 Plectranthus barbatus | reverse complement strand
ATGGTTAACACCATAGTGTGACACTTTGCTGTCTAAGCTTACCCTTCTCAGTTTCATATGGTTTGCTTATTGGCTCTTTGCTATGGATGATCCACTGTTTACAATCTTTATTTTTTCCATTACTTTCTATAATTTATTATGGACGTTTCATATTTTGGTATTTGTAAAGATTGATTCATGTGCATGAAATTTGCATCATTTGGATTTCTTTATCATGGTTGATCCATCTTTATCTCTGTGTTATGGTTGATCCATATGTTTGGTCGTTTGAGTATTTATCATGGCTGATCCATTTTTTATTCTATGTGTAACTGTTGATCCATATTTTAATATGTTTGTCATGGATGAAACATGCAAGGTATTTTTGGGAATGATTGTAGGAAGGTTAAGTTTAAGGGGGAGATTGAAGGTGCCAGTGTTAGACTTTTCCAAAGACTAACAATGACACTTTAGTAAAGGTGTCAGTGTTAGACTTTTCCAAAGTCTATCACTGACACTTTAACACCCTAGTGTTAAACTTATCCTTCCCTGCCAAATCTTGGCGGTTACAACCGTTCCCTATTTTTTAGGGACGTGTATCTAAACCCTAATTTTGATTTTTCTTAGATCCTAAATATCAGGGATCGAGTATATTATTGTTCCTAGCCTTATATTACCATTATTTTCTATTTTATCTTATAGGTAAAGAATGAGAGTGCTCCCACAACTCAAAACCACCCCACGTGAGCTTAGTGGAGCTCCCAGGACATGCAACGAAGCAGGTGAACGTGGGAAGAGATCAGGGCCACGACTGAAAGCGTGGCCAATGAGATCGTGCGCTCCAAACAACATGAATAAATTGAGATTCGAAGTATTGAAAATTTTGAGTGACCGAGATTATCAAAATCTTCTCCAAGAAGTTCTTCAAGCGTTCGGTCTCTCACCCACATGAATTATTCAGCAAAAGGTCAACAAAATTAAGGTGGAATCTATCTCCGGAGAGTGAATCCTACGGTAGAGGAGCTTTTAGTTTTGTATTGTGTTGTGTAGTTAGTGAGTTTTTGTTGAAATTCTTCAAGGGAGTGAACCAAGAAGAAATTCAATATTATTTTGTATTTTTGTTTTACTGTATAAACTTGAACGTCGTGTGAAGTGACACACAATTCTCACGTCAAATTATCAATCCGAGATCTTTTCTAGTCAATACAATAGTCGTTAGTTTTCTTTATCTATCTAACTATGAATTGCAAACTAAACTATAAATTGCATACAATCAAACATTCAACAAATGCTAAGTTCACCAATCAATTACTTCTATCAAAAGTTTGGGTAGATTAGAGTAGCAAGTCCAACAATCTTAGAACGAAGTGAGTGTTTGTAAACTTCAATTGAGCCAAATTAAACCGAGCTATGTTGTAAACGATTTTAATTCCTATGAAGTTGAGCAATCGACACTATCCTAGTCAATCCCCTTTGTACCGGTGAATTGTCCGAAGATGAAATTAGAAATCTCAAACAGCTACGTTATCGATCCCTAACTCACTCCAAATCAACCGGCGATTATTTCCCTATAATTCTATCTCCGCACATGGATTGGAAATAAAACTATATGATTATGCACTTATCACGACATTTCCGTCCGCGTATTGGCTGCAACGGTCACATCAACTACCTATAGATTGGCTATTACCTACATCTAATAGGTATGAACAAGCTCAAGTGCAAATCAAGACTTCATAGAAAAGTAAACAAACATAGAAGGTTCAATCCATCTCAATATCCATATTACAACACTCACTTAGAAATCTAGCTCCTCATACCTTGAATTTGAAGCAATACAAGTTGTAAGATAAGAATTGACATTACAAAGCTTCAAGGTCAAAATTGATGTTCTATGATTGCCTTCGTTGAATCCAATCCACCTAATCTCCCTCTTCAAATGTCAACAAGTTGATGGAATGATCCTTGGTTCTCCTTGATTCAAGTGGGGAAGGAGGTGTAGATATGAATCTAGATGGAGGTTAGTGACGGTTATTACTCAATTTGGCAAAAAGTTATTCATTTAATTGATTTTCCCCCTTTTATAGATGAGCTAGCAGAGCCTTGGATCGCCCGAGCCAACCAAAGATCGCCCGAGCCATCATGGGAGCCACAAAAATTGGGGAAACACGCATTAGCTCGGCCGAGCCAGAACCGCTCGACCGAGCCTGCTCTTTGTCAGCCAGGCTCGGTCGAGCCTGCACTGCTCGGCCGAACGAGGCCTCTGCCCAGCTTAGCTCAACCGAGCCTGCTTCGCTCGGCCAAGCGAGTCCTCCAAGCTTCCGAAACCCTCCTTTTGTTCTGCTCGGGCGAGCCTAACCTCCTCGGACTCCAAACTCGGACAATTTTTCTCCAAAACTTCCCAAAACACGCTGTATTATGCTCAAAACGTATCCTACATCATTTCAAACACAAAAACACGAAAACGAGACAAAAGAACAACGAAAATATTTGATATGAGGGTAAAATGGCCACAAACATGCACGCTCACACATCGAAAAATAGGTCATTTTACACACATATCAAAACTCATTTTTCATAGTGAAACCATTTTAGCCGTGAGGAAATCTGGGGTTTAGAAATAAATCCCATAAAATATTTTAAATCCACTGCGTACTTCATTATGTGCTTACGTGTTAAAGTTTCCTATATCTTTAACACTATTACATTTCAGTTAACCTTGGGCATCACTTTAACATTGCAGTGTTATTGTTTGTAACAGTGTCATACTTTTAGTAAGGCACTCACAAGTTAAGAAATACGCTTGTGACAATTTATTTCATATTGCTTTAACACTGCAATAAATGCTAGTGATTTTGTGTACTAATATTTTTTTATGTTAAAGTAGTAAATTCGGGCTCTAAATTCTATCATAACAGCTTAAACTAAATAATGTAACATAATACAAAGGTTAATGTAATGATATTTTAAAATTATTGTAACATTAATTAGGTAATAAGAAGAATTAGATAATGTTATTCGATGAACATAGATAATGCAACATAATATGAAGAATAATGTATTAACATATTATGTTGCATTATATGTATTCCATCGCTCAATATCTAATTCCACTTATTAATATTACAGTATTACATTATTATTTGTATTATATTATATTATTTAGTTTTAGTTATTACATTATTTAGTTTTACTACGGTTATCTTATTCCGAACATATGCAATAAGAATTTGGTTTGAAAATTAATTAAATTATCTTTGATTTGATATATAATGTGCTATAAATGTTACATTATTTATGACAAATATGCTGCATTATTTGTTTACATATAATAAAACCTGGAGTCATATTTAAAAAATGAAATAAAAATACGCTATAAAAGATAATGTAGTATATAAAGAATAACTAATGTACCAACTATCATATACATAATGTAACATCTACATAGTAAAAATTGGTCGACTGGCAGTAACCAATAAATTGCATCATCGTCCATAACAAATACCAAAAACCATCAGTAATTGTTGGCTGCGAAAATACTGACGAAGATCAACCAAAATAGATTTCAACGAAGAGAAAAATAGCCGAAGTTTAATTATTGAAGGAGAACCATCGCAAGATCAAGAGTTTTTTGCACATACGCCATCACCATCATATTCCAACTCACACAATCCCTTTCAGGCATTTTATCGAACAACTTCTTCGCGACCTTCGTCATTCCCATATTCACGTACTTAGAAAGTGTATCATTCAAAGAATATAAATTTCTCACGCGCAGAGAGAGAGAAAAATAGAGAGAGTGTGTGTGTGTGTGTGCGCGAGAGAGAGAGAGAGAGAGAGAGAGCAGATGAAAGTCGAGAGAGAGAGAGAGAGAGAGAGCATATGGATGAGAAGAGAGAGAGATGCCTTGTGAAGATTACTAAATAACCCTTAATAATGATAAATAAGAAAATTAAAAATTATTAATGTATAATTCAAGTTTAAATGTGAGCCACATGATTTAAAAAATTAAGGATTGAGATTTGGCTCATATAACATGTGGGAGGTGGGTAACATACGATCACAACTCTCTCTCACTATATATATATATATATATATATATATATATGTTAAGGGTGGATTTTTGAGAGGTTATTTTGGATAAGAATACTAGATAAAATAATAGAACACTAAATTCTTAAAGTAAATGTTTGATAGAAACTTGAGAACAAATGTTTTTGCTTCAACTGCTGTATTTATTGCTGGTATTCATTGTGTCTTGGATTCACTCTCCGGAGGTAGGATCCTTCTTCGGCTTGAATATCTTCGTGAGTTGAAAGCACTAGAACAATGAACGAAAGCTGGAACACCTTGCTTGAATGATATCTCGAAGAATGAAATAAGTTGTCCCATCTTCCGTCGCACCCCAGCACCCTTTTTATAGGTATAGATGTGTGTAGCCTCGTGCTAGATATGTATCTTTGCATATATATCTCAACTGCAAATAATAGAGGAAGATAGGTGAAGATATGTGAAAGATATATATGAAAGATATGAAAGATTTATATATATCTCTAAAGACTAGGAAGTAAATCTATTCAAATATATCTAAAAATCAAATCCTATTCGTTCCCAAATCTTTATAAAATATATATCTATCCTAGAATAAACTGAATATATGAAAATAAATAAGGAATTATAAGATTAAATCAGCAGGACAGTCTAACACTACGGTGTTAAACATAGCTTCGACTTTAACACTAATGAAGGTTAAACATTGCATCTTCAATCTCCCCTTTAAGCTTATCATTCCTGTAAGCATTCCAAACACAATACTCGTAATTCAGTTCTATTCGACTTGCATAGTGAGATATAAAACTGCACCATAAAAGATATTAGACTTTTCACATAAACATAAAAACTGAAACTGAATCCTTCTCCCCCTGAATGTTTGCAGGAAAGAAAAGCTTAAGATTTCATGAAAAGTCCTTATCCAACACCAAGAAATACAGCCACACAACATCCAAATTCACTTGATCAAGAACAAGGGAAACTGAGTTTAACACCAACTTTAACACACCTATACTGAACAAACTACGACACCAAAGAACTCAATAATGATTAAAGACCCCTTTCTTTTTCTCTTTTTTTTTTTAATAATATAAAGAAACGAACAGAAACTGCAAGCCTTCAAACTTTAACATCGGTGTGTTATACCTGTATAAAACAAACGATCTGATAAAGAACAATGTCATGTGCCATGTCCCACAGAGATAGTGTTCCTAATAACATCCTATCTCCAGTACTTAGTTGGCGACATACAAATTCAGCATGTATTACCTCACCATTCAACTTGTTCCACATAGACAGTGTTCCTAGTAACATCCCGTCCACAGTACTTGAGAAATAATGATCGTACATGACAAACATACTCAATGTTTTGACATTAAGGCCTCACTCTTGTGCCTACCGTCTTATAACATGAGTTTTATACTCCATGTGTTGACATTAAGGCCTCACTCTTGTGCCTACAGTCTTATGACATGAGTTTTTTTCTTTTTAAAATCATATCTTAAAGAAAAGGATATAACTCAACCGATAATAATGAATCAGGCAAGCATAACAATAAACTGAAAAACACATGAATGTTGATCGACTCAATATTTATAATGATCAACTTCCTACTCATACGAATTTAAGGAGTATTACACATACCAAGAGATTTTCTAAGATAAGAGAATCTCTTAAAGTCAAGGGCTTTTGTAAAAAATGTCTGCAATTTGATCTTTGGTAGGAATGTGTTTAAGTGAGATAAGATCTTTTTCCACTAAATCTCGAATAAAGTGGTGTCGAATATCTATGTGCTTAGTTCTAGAATGTTGGACTGGATTTTTTGAAATCTCAATAGCACTAGAATTGTCACAGAACAGTGTTAAAGTTTCATAAAACATACCGTAATCTTCAAGCATTTGTTTCATCCATACCAATTGTGTGCAACAACTTGCTGCAGCAATGTACTCGGCTTCAGCCGTTGAAAGAGATATGCAATTTTGTTTCTTACTTATCCAAGATACAAGATTTGCTCCAATCAGAAAACAGCCACCACTAGTACTTTTTCTATCATCAACATCGCCTGCCCAATCAGCATCACTGTAACCTGTGATGTTAGTACCAGTATCTTTTGCATACCACAATCCCATGTTTGAAGTTCCAGATATATATCGAATTATTCTCTCTTTCATATGAGATTTTTTGGGGTCAGACTGGTATCTAACACAAACACCAAAACTAAAAAGTATATCAGGCCTACTAGCAGTAAGGTATAACAAACTACCTATCATTCCACGGTATTCAGTAGGTTTAATACTAACACCACTATTATCTTTGCAAAGTTTAGCACTATAACCCATTGGTGTTTTCATGTGTTTTGCAGACTCTAACCCAAATCTTTTCACAAGATTACAAGCATATTTACTTTGAGAAATAAAGACACCTTCGTGAGATTGTTTAATTTGTAGTCCTAGAAAATAGTTTAACTCTCCTACCATACTCATTTCAAACGTGTCAGACATCCTGGTGACAAAGTCATCTACAAGTCTAACATCAGTCACCCCAAACACAATGTCATCAACATAAATTTGAGCAACTAAAAAGTTCTTACCAATATGTTTAACAAAGAGAGTTTTATCTACATTACCTCTGCTGAACTTCAGATCAAGTAGAAATTCAGTTAGCCTTGCATACCATGCTCGAGGCGTTTGTTTGAGTCCGTACAACGCTTTCTTCAATTTATACACATGATCGGGTTTGGATGGATCCTCAAAACCTTTCGGTTGTTCAACATAAGCTTCCTCATTTTAAATACCATTTAAAAAAGCATTTTTTACATCCATCCGATACAAAGAGAAGTTAGAAGCACAAGCAATAGCAATTAAAATCCGTATTGACTCTAACCTAGCAACAGGAGCAAATGTTTCATCGAAATCAGTACCTTCTACTTGAGTATACCCTTGAGCAACTAGCCTAGATTTATTCCTAACAACATTTCCATTCTTATCAGTTTTATTTTTAAAGATCCACTTAGTTCTAATCACGGTTTTATCTTTAGGCCTAGGAACTAAGTTCCAAACATCATTAGAAACAAATTGATTTAACTCTTCCTGCATAGATGAAATCCAATTCTCATCTTTTAAAGCTTCAGAAACATTTTTAGGTTCAATTTCAGGCAGATAACAACTAGAATGGAAGATGTTAAACTTAGAAGTCATACATACCATTTTTACCATCTTTTTGTAATTGACAGGGGCTTTTTTGCGTGTTTGTACTCCTTCAAGAACACTTCCAATGACCTGAGACGGAGGATGATTCCGTTTGATGTGAAGAGGTGGTTCTCTGTTTTTTGAGTTTGGCACCAACGTGTCAGAGATTTTCTCCTTCTGAGTCTAAACCATGTCTAACATCATCATCCTCTTTGTCAGTCTTAGAGTCTGGAGATGTTGAACTTTTTGTTTCTCTAACATCTGTACTCGTCTGAGTTGCTGATTCCACGTCCTTCTCTACGAGGTGAGATGTATCTTCCAGGTCCTGTTTATCAAGTAAAGTACCTGCATCATCAAAGACAACATTGATAGATTCTTGGATAGTTTTAGTATGTAAGTTAAACACAAGATAAGCTCGACTATTACTGGAATATCCAAGAAAAAGTGCCTTGTTACACCTGGAATCCAGCTTGGTTAGATAATCTCTATCATTCCAAACATAACAGATGCACAAAAAAACATGCAAGTATTTCAGATTGGATTTTTTACCTTTAAGTATCTCATAGGGAGTCATCCTGGTTCCGGGTCTAAGATATACTCTATTAATTAAATGACACGCAGTGTTGACTGCTTCAGACCATAATTTTTTAGAAAGATGCTTAGAGTGTAACATGACTCTTACCATTTCTTGGAGTGTGCGATTCTTTCTTTCAGCAACACCATTTTGTTGGGGAGTTTTAGGGGCTGAGAATTCATGAGTAATACCCTTTCTTTCACAAAATTTAGAAAACTCAACATTTTCAAATTCTCTTCCATGATCAGTTCTAATACGTATAACATCAGCATGATAAAATTTTCTAAGTTGCCTATATAACTTTCTGAAAAATTCAAAGGTGTCAGACTTTTCTCTCAAGAATTCTACCCAAGTAAATCTAGAATAATCATCAGCACAAACCAAGACATACCTTTTTCCTCCAACACTTTCTAGTTCTATAGGACCCATCAAGTCCATGTGCAGCAATTCAAAGCAAGCATTAGTGTTAGTGATACTCAATATGGGATGAGAAGTACGAGTTTGCTTACCTTTCAAGCATGAATCACAAACCTTGTCAGTGTTGAACTTTAGTTGTGGAACTCGTTTCACAGCATCATACTTGAGAAGTTTCTGAATACTTCGAACATGTGCATGTCCCATCTTCTGGTGCCATATTTCAGCTTCATCAGGTTTTGTTAGAAAACATTTTCCATCTTGATCAGCTTGATAACAGTTATCAGTTGATCTACTACCAAACATAACACAATTATTATTATCATCATACACCTCACATGTGTCTTTGTCAAACTTGACTGTAAGTCCATCATCACATAGTTGACTAATGCTAATTAAGTTAGCTGTCAGACCTTCAACCTATAGCACATGTTTGAGTTTAGGAAAATCTGGAACATTCAAAGTTCCTTTACCAGTGATCTTCCCTTTAGCACCACAACCATAAGTAACTGTTCCGCCACTTACTTCTTTAAAATCAGATAAGCAAGACTTATCACCTGTCATATGCCTGGAGCATCCACTATCAAAATACCATTTGCCTGCAATGTTAGGCTTTAGAGAAGTATAAACAGCTAGACATTTTATATCCTCTTTATGACCTTGTTTATTATTTTTCCTTTTCTCATCAGCAATCCTAAATCTACAGAAAGCTTTTATATGTCCAAGTCTATTGCAGTAATGACACACAAACACATTAGATTTATCTTTGACATGTTGCTCAGTGATGTTAGACTCTGCTCTAGAAAATTTTATAATGTTATTCTCAGACTCTAACATAGCAGAATTTAACTTTTCATAACTCAATCCACTACCATTAGAAGGTTTAATAGACAATATTTCATCAAGTGTGGTTTTACCTTTGTTGATTTTTTCAAACACAGAGTCATCATCACATACCCTACTCTTTAACACACTTACTTCTTGATCCCTACGAGTTAGTAGTGCCTCAAGTCAATTGATTTGTCGCCTTCGGGATGAATTCTCTTCTTTAAGCTTTAATATCTCATCATTTTGATCTTCACACCATTTATCAACTATGTTGAAGTAGTGATTCATCTTCTCCATCTCTTTAGCTGTGGTTTGGTAAGTCTGACATTATTGATACCTATCATAAGAGGAATGTTCAACAACAGAATGTTTGACATCAGTATTAATGTACCAGTTTGTAGAGTTTTCAATTTGAAGTGTGTTAGAGTTTGACACAGTGTCGCTTCCTCCTTCTTCTTCATCTTCTGAATTTTGAAATTCTTGAATCTCTACATCAGTGTCCATATGCTCTTCAGTTTCAACATATTCTTCAATCTTCACATGGAACATTGCTTGATTCAGCTCTTCATCTTCTGATTCTGACTCTTCATTGAGAGTTGTGTTAAAGTTGAGCTTTCTCTGTCTAAGTACTGTTGGACACTTGTTGGCATAATGTCCGACACCTGAACAACCATGACACTTTACAGTGTCGATGTTAGACTTTTATGTGAGAGAATTCTTACCTTTTCTTAATAAATCTTCACTTCCTCTCCTTGTGGAACTTGAGGAGCTCTTTGAGAAGTTTGAGGGTGATGACGATACAGAATTTCTTCTATCTTTCTTGAGAGGCCTAACAAGCTTGTTAAACTTTTTGGTTAGTAAAACAAGATTTGGATTATCTTCATTAAGTAAATCCTCATCTGATTCCTCTTCCAGAATGTTTGACTTTGTTGTACTTTGTGATGCTTCAGATCCATATTTTCCAGCGTGTATGGAAACACCTTTGGTCTTGTATTCTCATCTCTGTTCCATTAGATTTAGCTCAAAAGTAGTTAGAATACTTACCAGTCCAGTAATTGCCAAGGTTGCAACATCTCTTGCTTCTTCAATCGCTGACACCTTGATGTTGAACTTTTCTGGCGGCGACCTTAACATCTTGCTAACTTGTCTTTCATTGCTAATGGGTTCACCTAGAGCATGAGCTTCATTCGCCATGGATGCCATCTTCTCATAGTAAGAGGAAATATGTTCTTCTTCCAACATCCTGAGATTCTCGAATTTTGTGGTGAGTAATCTCATTTTGGTCTTTCTTACACTAGCGGTTCCTACACATTTTCCTTGGAGTATCAACCATGCATCTCGAGCTTCTGAACAATTGGATATTAACCTGAAACACGCAACATCAACAGAAACAAAGATTGCATTTAATGCCTTAGAGTTAAAGTTAGAGATTTGCCGTTCATCAACACTCCATTGTCCTTCAGGTTTAAGTTTTGTAATGATTTTTGTAGCATCCTCTGGATCTTCAACAGTGATTTTTGGAGGTGTCCAACCATCTAAAACAACAACACACGCTCGTTCATCAATAGACTTGATGTATATCCTCATTCGAGACTTCCACAGAGAGTAATTATTCCCATCACTCTCTAAAATGGGTGGACGACAAGCAGGACTTGTAAAATCCATACTAGTAAACTGCACTTAGAAACAAACAACTTAGTCCGTCAAGAAGTAGGCTCTTGATGCCAATTGAAAGCATTTAGTGCCCGAGTTTACTATTAACATCGAGGTGTTGAAGTGTTCAACACTGCAGAATTCAATATGCCTGACTAACAGAGTAACGTTAAACAGACGGTTAGACAAAGTTTAACACGAAGTTTAACATGCAACGGAAATTTAACGCTGACACAAAGAATTATTTTTCACGAGTCTAGAGTTTCTAAACTCGCGAGAGCCTTACGGCTAAAAACAGATTTCACTATAATAATGAAGTTTACACAGCAAAATCTAAATAATAAATATCCAAACCTCTTCTTAGTTCACTCCCTCGAAGAACTTTGAATTTAATAGAAGTAGAGACTACAACCATGAAAAGCGTACTTACGAACACACGATTCAACCCTAAAAACTCCTCTACCGTTGGATTCACTATCCGGAGGTAGGATCCTTCTTCGGCTTGAATATCTTCGTGAGTTGAAAGAACTAGAACAATGAACGAAAGCTTGAACGCCTTGCTTGAATGATATCTCGAAGAATAAAATAAGTCGTCCCATCTTCCTTCGCACCCCAGCACCCTTTTTATAGGTTTAGATGTGTGTAGCCTCGTGCAAGATATGTATCTTTGCATATATATCTCAACTACAAATAATAGAGGAAAATAGGTGAAGATATGTGAAAGATATATATGAAAGATATGAAAGATTTACATATATCTCTAAAGATTAGAAAGTAAATCTATTCAAATATATTTAAAAATCAAATCCTATTCGTTCCCAAATCTTTATAAAATATATACCTATCCTAGAATAAACTGAATATACGAAAATAAATAAATACAAATAAATAAGGAAAGATAAGATTAAATCAGCAGGACTGTCTAACACTACGGTGTTAAACATAGCTTCGACTTTAACACCAATGAAGGTTAAACATTGCATCTTCAATTTTTATTACGCGAATCTCGTGAATTTGACTCTTTTGCCGAGCTCGAGCTACATAGCTCGTTCGGAATGTAGCTCGGTTCGGAAGAGAATAGACAACTCGAACCAAAGGTAACTTGGCCTTCAGTTATAACACTTTCCATGTTTTCATTTTTTAGACTTTCTTCTTTGATAGATTCCAAAACGAACTTGCTCATTTTTGGGTCATAACAAAATATATATATATATATATATATATATATATATATATATATTTATATATTTTGCAAAAGTCATTCCGACGACCCTGACACCAAGATTTAATGGGATGTTGAAAATATACAATTTAAGTCATATATATTTGTATGCCTTGTTGACATTTTATTTGGACAACTTGCGTTATTTCTGCGGCGAGGAGAGCCACGGAGGTCCGCCGCATTCCACCAAGCAATTCGGTCGGTTTAGTAAGTTAATAGAGAAATTAGCCGTTTTGATTGGACTGAACCCTATTATTTAATTTAATTTAGGGTTTGAGTAGTAAAACCAACCTTTTAAGCAGGATCGGACTCTTTACATTAATAAAAATTATATTATATAATAAAATAATAATGAACTATAACTGTTGAAGTTAGATTATATGTTTTAAGTTTTAAGGAGTATAGTTTCCTTTAAATCTTTATTTGTCTCTTAAAATGTTAACTTTAAATTATTTAATATCTTATTTTATTCACCGATCGGGGCTTACATTTTACGCTCTTTGCCACTCTCATTTCTTTGTGCTGCCATCGTCTTTCCCTTTACTCTTCATCATCATTGTCTCTTGGTCATATATAAAATACTTTCACTACTATGGGACAAATAATTAATTTTAATAGATAACTATTTTTTATTCATTTTTATTTATTCTAAATTGTTTTCAACATTGAATTTCTTTCTAAATATAATATTATCTTAAAATGACCAACAACAAATTCTTTATGAGATTTTGTTGTATTAAAGA
>JAPKLW010002711.1:0-21396 GCA_026898455.1 Plectranthus barbatus | reverse complement strand
ATATATATATATATATATATATATTATGCATAATTTAAGTTGTAATAATAATATAAAAGTTAAATTCTGGTACATTTAAACTTCAAGATTTTATATCTATTTATAATTAATTGAAAGTAAAAAAAAATAAAAATTAAGGTATAAGTTTACCTCAATCATGCATGTGCCAACAATAACATTCTAATACTTCCTTTGTCCCACTTCAATTGTCGCATTACTTAAAAAGATAATTTTTTCACACTCAATAATAAAATATTAATTCCACTCAACTTACTTTACACTCACACTCCTTGGTTATTGTGCCCGGTCAATTCGGGACAATTCACCCGGGACGGAGGAAGTATTTCATTATCTAAAGTTAATATAAAAAAATTGTAACTATTTCCTGTGGTCAAATTTGACTACAGAAGAAATAGTTATAATTTTTTTTATTTAATAAGATATAATATATTTTAATGAAATTAGTATTATGTATATATGACATTAAAAAAATGTTACATATATTTATTATTGATAAATTATTAAATATAATATATATACGCCGCGCATCACGCAGAAGTAAAATTAGTTTATATTAAATATATATTTTTGATACAACACAACAAAATAATTAACTCACATCTAAATAATATTTTCTTTTTCTTTCTAGTACAATAAAACATAACCCCCCCAAAAAATTATCACTATCATCATTATTAATTTATTTTGCTACTTAGCCAATAAAATAAAATAAAAATTATATTACTCTAATAACCTCAATAATAATCCACAAGGTTCACATAATTTTCATCAATTTATTGATTCATAGGTGATTTGATAATAAAACTCATTTGATAATGTAACATTAATTAAAAGTTTACTTTTGCAGTTTTGTTATTACTCCCTTCGTTCCATAACATTAGTCTTGTTTCATTCCGGCTCAGATACCAATGCAAGTAGAGATAGAGGAAATTAATATTTATTAGTAAGTGTGTATTAATTTTTTATTTTAGGAAAGATGACTAATGTTTGGGACAGACGAAAAAGAAAAACATGACTAATGTTATGGGACGGAGGGAGTGTTAAATTCGAGTTTTTACAGACAATTGATAAATTCATATCTTTAAATAGTTTTCTTTTATATAAGTTTGCTTATTTTATTTTAAAATTTTAAATTATAATGGTGCCAACCCAATAGGTAGTTTGATTTATTCTTTCTACAGATTTCTTTCTTTTTGATCCTAACCTCACAAATGATAATCCCAAATGAAATATGCTGAGTAATAAGTCTGTTGAAATATTAAAATGCCAAGCGTCCCCTCTAATTTATATAGTATATTAATACAATTATTGTTATGCCCAATGCAATAGGATTTCTTGGTTAAACGAAAGTCAAAGTGCTCTAATTAATTTAAGCAAGCGGTTCGACAGTTACTACCTCAAAATTAAAGAAAAGAAAAGTCAGACCGATCGATACATAACCGGCCAAACCATCTCACTTAGATGGTAAAACAGTCCGAGCGATAATTAAGCAATTTAAGATCAATTATCCACCAGCAACATGTTAAATGGTAATGGTTGTCATGATAAAGATTTGGAGGAGTTTGTTTCTCTTTTTTATTTTGATATGTAGAAGGTGTACAAGATACTCTTATATATGGTGAATGTAAACAATATATGAAAAGAGTAAATTAGTAATTTGATTCGATCTAATCCCTGATCTTCCTCTAATCTTCGATTCTTTCCATCCCCCTCAAGTTAAGTATCGGAATTTCTGATACTTAACTTGCCCAGAATTTCTGAAAAGTTCTTGGAATCTAGTGTTTTGGTCAGGATATCAGCAAGCTGATCTTTCGATAAGACGAAGGGTAATGCAATGGTGCCATTCTCAATGTTCTCCTTTATGAAATGTCGATCCACCTCCACATGTTTTGGGCGATCATGTTGGACCGGGTTTCCTGAAATACTTATAGCTGCTTTGTTGTCGCAGAAAAGCCGACATGTTTTTCGAGAAAATAGTCCTAACTCCTTCATTAATTTCTTTAGCCACAGTATCTCGTTTACTCCACTTTTGATGCCTCTGAACTCAGCCTCTGCGCTAGACAAGGCAACAACTTTCTGCTTCTTACTCCTCTATGAGACGAGATTTCCTCTAACTAGGGCAAAATAGCCGGCAGTAGACCTTCTGTCTATCGGATTTCCAGCCCAGTCTGCGTCTGTGTATGCTTGAATTTCGAGGTTGTCTGATTTTTTGAAGAAAATTCCATAATCAAAAGTACCCTTTAGGTATTTGATTATCCTCCGTGCAGCTTCCAGGTGTTCAGTTTGAGGATGGTGCATGAACTGGCTCACAATGTCCGCTGCATATGATATATCAGGGCGGGTGTGAGAAAGGTAGATGAGACGCCCCACAAGTCGTTGATACTGACCCTGGTCAACTATATCACTTCCTTCTCTAATTTGAAGCCCATGATTGACTGCAATAGGAGTTCCAGCTGGTTTACAGTCAAGACATCCAGCCTCAGTAATGAGATCAAGAGTGTATTTTTTTTTTATTGATGAATATGCCTCGTTTTGATCTGAGAACTTCAATGCCCAGGAAGTACTTCAATCTTCCCAGATCCTTCATTTCAAACTCCTTGAACAGATTTGCTTTCAACTTGACGATTTCTTCTGTGTCATCTCCTGTCAGGATCATATCATCAACGTAAATGATAAGACATGTTAGTAGATTTCCTCTCTGTTTGATAAAGAGGGTATGATCAGAATTACTCTGCTGGATGCTAAGTTTTCTCATGACTGTTGTGAATCTTCCAAACCAGGCTCTAGGAGATTGTTTGAGACCATAGATGGTTTTTTTGAGCCTGCAGACTTCATTCTCCTTAAACTCGTGAGAAAAACCAGGAGGTGGTAGCATATAGACTTCTTCTTTCAGATCTCCATGAAGAAAGGTATTTGTAACATCAAACTGGTGAAGTGCCAAATCCATTGATGCAACAATAGACAGTAATACCCTGACTGTGTTCATCTTGGCTACAGGAGAAAAAGTTTATGCATAGTCAATCCTATAGGTCTGGGTGTATCCTTTAGCTACCAGTCTAGCCTTGTATCGTTCAATGGAGCCGTCTGGTTTTCTTTTAATGGTGAAGACCCACCTGCAACCAATTGGTTTTTTTCCTTCAGGTAGTAGACATTTATCATATGTGCTTGTTTTGGCTAGAGCATCCATTTCTTTCTAAACAACTTCTCTCCAATGTTGTATCTTCATTGCTTCAACTTCAGACGGCGGGATTTCTTCAGTGTACAATGATTTTTCATAGGACGTAGCTTCTATGGAGAGGTTAAGTTTAGCCATGAAGCCAATAGGGTACCTACTATTTCGCCTTCTCTTTCAGGAGAATATCGCTTAGGATGTATGCCTCTTGTACTTCGGGGAGGAAGTATATACTATTCCTGCAAGTTAGTCTTCTCGGGTTCCTGCAAGTTAGTCTCCTCGGGTTCTATTGATCGTAATTGAGATTGAGTATCATTATCATTAGGAGATATGGACATGTGAGGGGAGGAGCAATTACCATTATCATCATGGGATATCAGGATTTCTGAAGATCTTGGTGATGGCATTTCGAGCATGGGCTATACTGGATCAGAGGTAAGATCAGAGGTGAGAATCTGTTGCTCCTTCCTGTCTTCAGTAGGGAACTCAGCGAGCTAGTTTAGTGGATCAATGTTACTCTCCCCCTGACCACTAAGCTGGCTTCGGAAGAAAAACTCGATTTCAAGGAAGTCACAGTGTATAGTAGTAATGATCTGCCGGGTTTTAGGGTTGTAGCACCAATAGCCTTTTTGGTTGATCCCATATCCTACGAATACACACTTCTCAGCACAGGGTGCGAATTTGGTTCTTTCATGTTTTGGTATATGGACAAAAACAGAACAGTCGAAAATCCAGGGTTCAAGAGTAAGAGCGGATGGTATAGTGACTAGAGATGATAGGTATTGTAAGGGAGTCTGGAAGTGAAGTATTTTGGTGGGTAGTCTATTTAGAAGGAAGACACTGGTAGCGACAACCTCAGGCCAGAGTGTGGTAGGAACATCGGAATCTAGCATAATAGAGCGTGTCATTTCTAAAAGGATCCTGTTTTTCCGTTCTACAATCCCGTTTTGTTCAGGAGTATAGGAGCAAGATGTTTTATGTAGGATCCCTTTTTGTTGGCAAAAACTAACCATGAAAGCATTGATAAATTCACCCCCATTGTCAGATCGAAGGATTTGGATTTGTTTTTTAAATTGGGTTTGTACCATGGCTTAGAAGTTAACGAATTTCTCGAAAACTTGGGATTTGTTTTCTAAGAAATAGACCCAGGTCATTCTAGAACAATCATCCACAAAAAAAAAAGAGAGTATTTAAAACGGTTTCCACCCAAACTTGGAGCAGGACCCCTCACATCAGAATGCACAAGCGAAAAAATTTCATTCACCTTTTTATTTTTGGGTTTGAAAGAATGTGTATGGCTCTCGGCCATCACATAAGTGTCACATGAGATCACAGAATTTTTAACTAAATTGGGAAACAGAAGTTTTAAATACCCTCTAGATGGGTGTCCTAAACGCCTATGCCATAGCCAAAGAGTTTTATTACCAGATCCATGAGTGAGTAAAGCCGCACCGTCCTGATCAAACTCATTGACACAGTACAATCCTTGCTTTTCAGTGCCACGCCCAATGATCTTCTTCGTCCTGATATCCTGCAATATGCAAAATGAAGGATTTATGAGAAGGGTGCAGTTTAATTCACGGGTAATATGGCTGATAGAGAGTAATTTGTGTGAGAGAGAAGGGACAAACAGACAATTAGACAAACATAGGGTAGGTGAAATTCGCACTGTTCCTGATCCTGCAACAGTTACTAAATCACCACTTGCAGTTTGTATATGAGTTTTCGTGGATTTAGAGATATTTAAAAAATCATTTTTATCAAATGACATTGTATCCGTAGCCCCACAGTCAAATATCCAACCCCGGGAAAAAGGTTTATGCATGGATGTGGCTTCATTTTTCTCAATATCTAAAGAAAAACATTTAGAACTACGAGGGGCAGAATTGAGAACAATAAAACCCGAGGGACCAAATTGCAAACATTCATAAATAAATGTAGGGTTTGGCATTCCAAACCCTTTACCTCCATTATCAATCGCCGCTAACCCTTCTCCACTTCCCGTCGCCGCCGCCCCCTCTCCACTGCCCGTCGTTGCCACGGTCCTCCTCGCTCCGGTGATAACGGCTGCCGCCCCGCCGATTCCTCCATATCCACTGTCATTGTCAGCAGTTAAAGGGGGCGCTGGGCGTGATGATTTTTTTCGCCGACCGCTATGTTCCCTTTGTCGGCCGTTCTCCGACTGTCATCCCACCATTCCGGGTACCCCACAATTTGAAAACATTGGTCTTTGGTGTGTTTTCTCATACCACAGTGAGAGCACATGAGTTTGGATTTGTCAATTCTTGCGTTTGGTGAAGGTTTTTGGCTCTGTTCACGGGCGGCGGTGGCGAATCCGGTGCCAATCTGCAACTCGGGCCGTGAAGATTGCATGATTTGGAGGCGTGCAACTTCTCGCCGGATCCTTGAGAAGGCGGATTCCGGCGCCGGTAGGGGTAGTTCCTTCAAAATATCTCACCGTATCCCATCCATCTTCGGGTCGAGTCCAGAAAGGAACTGAAAGAGTCGTTTCTGGGACAAGATTTGTTGGCAAATTTGAACCCCTTTCTCGCAGCAATTGAACGGGTTTGATTCTCTCTGATCAATATTGAGCCATAGAGCTTGTAATTCTGCCCAATAATTTTCGAGTGTTCTTTCTCCTTGTGTGATTTTGTTGGCTTTCACTTCCAAATCGTGTGTCTGCAGGGGATCGGAAGTTGTACCGTAAGTTACTGCTGAGCTATCCCAGATAGCTTTAGCAGTTGAATGTTGGGCGAAGCTAGAAACCAACTTGGTTTCCATATTATTCAGGTACCACGCGAAGACTGTGAGGTCCCATTTCCCAATGAACGAAACCGGCTTCTCCTTCTTTTGGTGGTGGTGGATTGTTGGTGATATGTTTCAACTTGCCTCTACTGCCAATTGAAAACTTTATTAACCTGGACCAAATTGGATAATTGTTTTCATCCAACTTGAATCCAAGGCTGATATTTTTGGCATTTCTGGTAACCTGTGATATTATTGCCTTTTCATCTGACATTTTGCTGGGTCTGGTTACAAGGAAGATAGAACAGGGAAGATAGAATCGAGATCTGCCTTGATTGAAAGCGGAAGGGTTGAGATTGGTATGATATGGCAGTGATGAAGCTTTTCTGAGCCAAAAGATGAGAATTCCTTCTTTCTGTTTAAGAAGGGAGAAGGAATTATAGGTTAACAGAGCCAGGATTTTATTCCTGCTCTGATACCATGTTAAATGGTAATGGTTGTCATGATAAAGATTTGGAGGAGTTTGTTTCTCTTTTTTATTTCGACAAGTAGAAGGTGTACATGATACCCTTATATAGGGTGAATGTAAACAATATATGGAAAGAGTAAATTAGTGATTTGATTTGATCTAATCCCTGATCTTCCTCTAATCTTCGATTCTTTCCAACTCAACAGTCATGTGAGCGATAATTATTTAGAAGCGGACTTGACGCAATTCGATCCCGATACGAAAAGGAGGAATCATCTCCATAAATTCATAAATGTGCTTGTATTAAATATTCAACCTTTATAAATAAGAAAAAAATAATTGTAATAAGGGTTGAAAAACCTTGACTATTAAAAAAATATATTTTCTCTCTAATTTCAAGTATTTTTTGAAGAGGATATTTTTGAGCTCAACAACTTTTTATATGTTTTTGCATATTTAACTACATACCATTTTCAAACAAGATTCGTTTAATATTTTGATCAACTGGAATCTGGACTGACTCAATTAATTATATTCTAGCGATTTCTAATTCAGTTTCAACAACGGAGTATTAAGTTGCGAATTGTAGTTATATGAACTCAATTATCAATATGAAATTATAATTGTTCGGGCTTGAACTTCATATGTCAAATTCACTTATTCGATCCCCTAGAATATTTGAAATCACGCCCACAAAAATAAACTTCGTAAAACCTTAACATAAAAGTAATTGCACAATTAACTAAATAATTAAATGTAACTAATCTTAAATAAATTTAGGGTAATTACGACAATAAGGGTAAAACCATTTTATTTTGATTGCTTTTAAATTATGGCATTATTATATTTTAGAATTATTATTTATCTTAATTTATAGAGAGAGACGATTCAAACAAATACTAGTTTTTTGCCTGCGCGATGCTCTAATATTCTAGATTTAATTAAGTTAATTAAATGCTTAATTAATCGAATAAATAAAATGATTATACTTTATTATTATATTATATTGTTTTAGGAATGTGAAATGACACCCGAAATAAAACGAGGGTCAGTTTCTAACATACAATATATCAATGAGTTCGTTTCGAAAAAACCTAAGTGACCATGTAGTCACAATTTTCATAAGAAAGATGAGTGTAGCAAGTTATTACTTAAATATAATAATATCACATTTAAATTCACAACTTGCACTCGGAAGGTCCATTTCTTAAACCGAGCTAAGAAATGCTTGGAATTAAAATATGAAAAAATACGAAACGATTGATATAATTTTCTGAGATCCGAGTGGAGTCTAATTAATTATTAAATTTTAAGAAATTGAACGATATTTATATCTCAAAAAATTTGGAAAATAATATGAGCAAGACGGGCTCATTTAATGAAGCATTTATGTGAAGAAGCTAAACGCGAAGAAGAATTTTTCTCTAAAAGAGTGATTTATTCATGATGTAAACAACTCAACTGATCAATGTACATTCATTTCTTATTTATACAACTTGAAAGAACTCTCTAGAAGATGAAAAAATATCCTAACTGAATGTGTAACAAACTCTAGTGCAACTAACTAGGGTTTACGTGTGCCTGCATGGTTTCATGCACGTGGGTTGAGCTTTTATTCATCTCATGTGTGTTGCCGATCGTCGCATGTGTGTTGCCAACGTGTACTATCCTCAATATCCCCCCCTCAAGCAGCACTTCCCATAGATGCAGCTTGGATAATAAATAATGAAACACATGAACTGGAACGGCCTTAGTGAATATATTGGCAAGTTGAGATGAGGATGTAGTATGCGTAGGAGTGAGCAGCCCTTCCTTGAAAGCATTGCGAACAACATGGCAATCAATTTTGATATGCTTGGTCATCTCATGAAAGACAACGTTTTCAGTAATATGGATTGCAGCTTTGTTATCACAAAACAATGGAACAGGAAGAGTTACAGAACACTGAAAATCACGAAGCATGTAAATCAGCCATTGAAGCTTGTGAACTGCGGCCACCATAGATCTGTATTCAGCTTCTGCAGTACTACAAGCAATGGTAGGTTGCTTTTTGGATTTCCAAGGTAATAAGCAGTCACCCAAGAAAATACAATATCCAGACAGAGATTTGCGCGATGTCTTGCAAGCACCCCAGTCCGAATCGGAATATACTCGAAGCTTAGTAGTATTGGATAAGGAATAAAAGACGCCCCGAGCAGTAGAATTAGAAAGGTACCTCAACACATGTATGGCAGCCTGCCAATGAGTCTGTCTTGGAGCTTGAACGAATTGGCTCAATTGCTGAACAACATAAGTAAGATCGGGCCGAGTGTAGTTCAAGTATAACAACTGTCCAACCAATCGTCTGTACTGCGTAGGTTCATCAAGTAAAGGAGATGAAACATCATCCTCAGCTGGAAACCTGAAACCAGGGGGAAAGGGAGTCGAAGAAGGAGAGCAGTCGAGCATGTGCACATCCTTCAATATATCTGTGGTATATTTAGATTGAGATATAAAAATACCACTTTCAAACGAGAGAATTCCATGCCTAAGAAGTATTTAACATCACCAAGGTCCTTGATAGTAAAGAGTGAATGAAGATAAGCTTTGATTTGTTGAATAAGCTGAAGATTGGACCCAGTAAGTAAGACATCATCGACATATACAATGAGGAAGACATGATTTGCACCTTGATAAAGAATGAACAGTCAATGATCATGCTAAGATTGAAGAAAACCATAACTCTGTAATTTGGAAGTAAGTTCAGAATTCCACTCCCTTGAAGCCTGTTTCAAGCCATATAAAGATCTCTTAAGCTTGCAGATTTGTCCTTCCCTAACTTTGGAATAACCAGGAGGCGGTAGCATGTAAATGTCATCAGATAAATGACCATGTAGAAAGGCATTGTTGACAACGATCTGATGGATTGGCCAGGAATTGAGTGCAGCAAGAGCAACAAACAATCTTATAGTAACCACCTTGGTGACAGGAGAAAAAACATCATGAAAGTCTTCACCTTCAACCTGTGTGAAGCCCTTGGCAACCAATCAAGCTTTATAACGTTCTATAGAACCATCTGAATTGAATTTGATTTTATACACCCACTTATAACCAACTGGTTGCTTGCCTGCAGGTAAAGAAGTAATTTCCTAGGTGTGATTCTTCTCAAGAGCCTCCAGCTCTGTCTGCATAGCTTCCTGCCACTTAAGATTAGTTCTTGCTTGATTATAAGTAGTAGATTCATGAAGAGTAGATAATAAAGCCACCAAATCTATGAAAATATCAGCTAAGGAACAAGTAAGTGAAGTATGATCATCAATACAAGAAAGAGTAGTTGTGTAATCTTTTAACCAGGAAGGTGGATGTCTTGATCTAGAACTTTGTCTGATAAGTGGCTGAGGTGTATGAGAATGAGGAGACTGTGTATGGTGGTCAGCGGTAGAAGGAGTATTTGGAGTTGTGTTATGGAGAGGAGTGTGGACAGGAGCATCATCATAAATGTTGGGAAGAGGAGTACAAGCTGGAAGAATATGAAGATCTAAAATGTTAGGAATAGAAGGAAATAAATGTTCATGAAATAAATCATCTCTAGAAACCACTACTCGATTAAGATCATGAATAAAGATTTTGAAACCTTTTTGAGTATGAGGATAACCTACAAACACCCTAGAATAGGACCTGCTGTCAAATTTGTCAATGGTATGGGATTTAACTAATGCATAAGCTGAGCAGCCAAAAGATTTCAGAGAAGAATAATCTGGTAATTTGTGATGGATAATGAAGTAAGGACATTTCCAGTCTAGTAAAGGAGTTGGAAGTCGATTTATGATGTGTGTGGCTGTAAGAATAGCATCACTCCAAAATATTTTTGGAAGTTTAGATTGTAGAAGTAAAGCTCTAGCAACTTGGAGAAGGTGTCTAAGTTTGCGTTCAACTACACCATTTTGTTGAGGTGTATAAGGACATGAGGTATGGTGTAGTATTCCTAGATCTTGAAATAGGGTTTCACAGGCGGCATTGATGAATTCAGAGCCATTATCAAATCTGATTATCTGAACTGAAACATGAAAGTGAGTGTGGATGTATTTGAGAAAGATTTTGAGGGTTTGTGGAACTTGATTCTTGTGAGCTAAGAGTAAGGTCCAAGTACATCTGCTAAAATCATCAACAATGGTGAGAAAGAATCGAGAACCCGACCTAGAAACAACCCTGTTATGGTCCCCAAACATCAATATGGAGAAGTTCAAAACATGACTTGCTTTTAATATGGCTGTGGGGAAATGGTTCAGTATGTTGCTTAGATTTGACACAGATCTCACAATGTGTAATATCAGTATGATCAGAAATTTGGATACAAGGTTTGAGACGAGTAAACACCTTAGTAGAAGGATGTCCTAGACGAGAATTCTAAGTAGTTACATTTATGGAAATATTACAGAAGATAGGGGAAGATTGCAGCATACAATGAGAAGCAAAGTTACATTGTGCATCATTTATTACTGAAGGCTGAAAGGATTTGGAATTGATGATGTATAGATGCTTGTATAAGTGCCCCACAACAATGATAGACTTAGAATTATAGTCCTGTAGAAAACAACAAGAACCAGAAAAATAAAATCCCAAGTGTGAATCCCGTGAAGCTTTGTACACAGAAAGTAGATTGAATTTAAAAGATGAAATATAAAGAACTGAATATAGGGTAAGAGAATGTGATAAGACTGAGTTACCAGTATAAGTGACTTGTTGCACACTACCATCAGGAAGACAAACAGGAATTAGAGAGGATGTAGGTGTAGGTGAGGTCAACATATCAAGTGAGTTACACATATGACTGGTGGCTCCAGTATCAACAATCCATGACCCTACATCTATATATTTGTCAAGCTTAGAACTAGAGCAAGTAGATAGGGAGCTACCTGCAAAATTCGGAATGAATGCAATGTTGACAGAATCAACAACGGAAGAAATCGAAGGAGACACTCCTTCATTCCAGTCTAGAGGGCTATCTGCTACCACGGCTGCAGCAACAGAAGTTCCTTTACGCTTATTCGGATCCACCCAATCTGGATATCCAACCAGTTTGAAGCACTTATCAACAGTGTGCCTGGTCCGTTTGCAATGAGAACAAACCATTGGAGTATGATCACGTTTTTGAAAAGAGCGAGGGCGATAAGAATCGTGAATCCACTGTGGTTTAGCATGCATAGCAACATTATCATTACTCATGTGGAAATTCTCAGCAACTTGGCGATTCTGCTCGGCCTTGAGCATCATAGAATACACTCTGGTTATAGAAGGTAACGAATCTGTAAGTAACACTTGATTCTTCTCGACAGAGAAAGAATCATTTAATCCTAATAAGAATTCCATAGCATGATCTTCTGAACAAATAGTTTCAAAGACCTTAGCAGCATCAGCGAGAGCAGCTTGAACCCCAAGCTTGAAATCAACAGATTTAGCCGAATACTTGCGTGCGATACTTTCACCATCAATGCCCGGGTGCAGAGCTTCCAATTGATCTGTTAGATCCTTGAGCTTACCATAAAAACCAGTTATGCCGTAGGAATCCTGTTTCATGATCGTGATGTCGCGCTTTAATTGATACATATGTGAGAGATTAGTAACATTATACCGTTCTTCAAGCTCTCGCCAGAGAATCGATGTCGAACTGACATACGCAAACTGATTGACCAATTCCTTTGAAATAGAAGATTTCAACCAAGAGAGAACCATATTGTCGACTTTTTTCCATTTGCGAAAATACTTGGAGGTAGCTGGTGGACAAACACACGATCCATCCGCCATGCCTAGCTTATCTTTGGATGTGAGCGCCTTCACCGCAGCAATCCGCCACATGCGGTAATTTGTGTCAGTCAGAGGGAAAGATACCAAGCTCATGCCTGGATGATCAGAACCGTGAAGAAACAACTGTTCTTCATAGAGTGCATCTTCAGTAGAAGCAGCCATGAAAGCAGATAGAATCAGGATCGAAAAATAGTTCCTGTGATTGATACCATGTGAAGAAGCTAAACGCGAAGAAGAATTTTTCTCTAAAAGAGTGATTTATTCATGATGTAAACAACTCAACTGATCAATGTACATTCATTTCTTATTTATACAACATGAAAGAACTCTCTAGAAGATGAAAAAATATCCTAACTGAATGTGTAACAAACTCTGGTGCAACTAACTAGGGTTTGCTTGTGCCTGCAAGGTTTCATGCACGTGGGTTGAGCTTTTATTCATCTCATGTGTGTTGCCGATCGTCGCATGTGTGCTGCCAATGTGTACTATCCTCAATAATTTCCATGTAATTGCATGTTTAATTGAAAGAATGCAATTCAAAATTTTAAATCTGAGAAGTTGAATTAATGGAAGAAATTATACACGAATTGAGGTTGAGAGAAATACTTCGCGGTGAAGTAATTCACCACGTATCAAAATTAACATATAGGTGGGCGGCTATTTACATGTAGATGGGATGCTGCAATAATGTTTAAGGCGGTGGGGAGGAGCATGAATTTTGTTAACAAAGTTTTGGGAGTAATTCTATTGCAAATTTTCCACTTCATTTCCCCTTCCATTTTCTCAACTCACCGTACAACTCCGCCATCACCCCTGTACCGCCTCATAAACACCACCATCTTCTTCTTCTTTTTCCGGCCACCGCAATTTGCCGCTGCCTAGACCACCACCACCACCACCGTGTAGCTTGTCATTCAGGGAGTATATGGAGCTAAAAAATGATCTGTATCGTCAAGTATCGAGTGAGATACAAGCTCGTAAAAGTTAACCCATCGATTTGAAGTTAATATTCAATATCGGCTTAGAACTCATATGAAACAGCGTTGGATCGAAGTATAGCTTATATATTCGTGTTTCTCATATTGTAAGGAACTTGAAGGTGTGAAGAACCGAGCTTTTGGAAGCCAGAAAACCTCAACACCACCGTTGATAACTTTCCGATAAGAGCTTCAAACCCTTTTATTTTTCCGACCAATTTCTCGTGATTTCGAACGTAAGAAGCATGTCCCCGTGTTCTATATTGGTCTAGGAGCATGCAAGGATAATTTGTTGGTGTTGGATATGTTTGAAATGGCGAGAAATTAGAGTTGCAGGTTCGAGCCGCACACTCATCGGGAAGATGACGTGTGTGTCGATCGACACAGGCTTGTGTCGATCGACACACATGCGTTGGTCGATGCACGACCATCGGTCAACACTCACATGTCGATCGACATGCACTCGTGTCTATCGACGCGAGAGGTCGAGACGCATAGCTGCATAGAAGGGGAGAAATTTGTTTTCTTATCCGATTCGAGTTGTTTTCGATGTCTAAGCTTGATACATGTTTAGTAAAGCATGTTTTGAGCATGTTTAGGAGTTGGTTTATGAAATCGAATGTCGGGAATTTATTTATGGATTAAAGTAAGATTCGAAGCATGATGTATCGATTGAAATTTCAAATGTGAGTTGATTGGATTGATTAGTTAATCATGATGGATTAACCGTGTCGTTTGAACTCTAAAGTTGAAACATGTAAAGTGACTGTGAATCGAATGATTGAAGATGGTTAGTTAGATGTCGGTTCTAGGTCCTGAATTCGTCAAGTACTATCAACTAGGACTGATAGAAATACTTAGACTATTCATCCTACTTTAATATATGTATGTGATTATTTGAAGGGGGATTAAGAGATAAGGGTGAATCAGCTCAACTGCACAAATAACAAGGACATCTAAATTTTGTAAGCAATAACAGGTGGGGACTATTTTCAGTAAAAGTAAAGTACCTTTTCGAGCCTTGTGCTCAGTTTCTAAAATGTGTGTAAAAATATTTTGTTTTAAAGTTGATTTACTATGACTAAAATGTTTTATGTTACCGTATTTGTTCCTCTATTGACTGCTATCATTAGAGAGTTCAATTACTAAGATGAGAACCAACTACATGTGGTGCTTGAGCTAGTCTTATTAATCAATCATTGAAGGCTAGCAACCTTACTTTGTTTATGAGCTCGGGTTGTTCAATACTGAAGCCCTAGGGGGATAAGGCTGCGTACTTTCTTTTATTCCTTAAATCGATCGGGTCTCAAGGTATTATACTGAGACTAGTGCAGTAATTGATGACAGTGGGTGGAGTGGTTCGCCCATTCCCAGCTGTTCATCGTAACTTGGAAGTTGGCCAACTTCCAGTTACAACGGTAAACAAATATGTTATCATGCTTTAGATTGTCATGACATCAAAATGTTTTGGATAGCTCGGTACTTTTTAATTAAACCCCGTATTTATCTGTGTGTGTTTGGCATAGCTTTCATATTTAAAATGTATGTTTTTGGGCATGTTTCCACGGGGTACATTAGTAAAGATTTTTTGAGAAATAGATCCTGAGGTATGGAGGAGCGGCAGTGTAAAGACGATGCAAGTGTTTTTGTAAAGATTTTTGAGAAATAGATCCTGAGGTCTGCATCTTCATATGCATATCTCCACTACGCTTCACACACTACTGCACCGCTCTCTGATACCTTTCCCTTCCCTTGTTTGGATGTTTTAATAAAACAAATGTTTAACTCTTTATCTTGTTATTCTCCAAATGTTGATGCATCTTTAAATGTTTGAATGATGTTTTCTAAATTATCTTGTCGATTGATTACAAGTCTTCCGCTGTCTTTGTTTTGAAATATATATATAGATATTTGAAAACTGTCAACCACGACTTTAGCGCGCCCCAAAGTTGGTAAGGTCAGTTGGGGCGTTACAGAAGTGGCTTCAGAGCCATAGGTTTTTGAATCTGTTTTGGAAAATTTTGAGTTTTTTTAAAAGAAAAAAACATTCTCTTGAGTCGGAAGTTGAGTTGGAAGTGACTGCTCGTGCTTTACACCCTACTCCATCTTGCGCGACCTGAGGTACGCTTTGAAAATTTTTAAAATTTCCTGCTTGCAATTTGCTTGATGACTGGGTCACTTTAAATGTTTTGGAGTTGAAAGAAATATTTGAAAAGATAGCACAACTGATTGTGGCTATGAATTATTTTGAAAATGGTTCATGTATTGAATGAAAATGATTTGAAAATGTTTTCTTTGAAAACATGTGTTGATTTCGTATCTTGTATTGGGGTTGAAGATATACAGACACTGTTTGATTTTGATAAAAGAATTGACTAGTATGGACATACTAGCTTCTGTTGTGAGTTTGAATGAAAGGAATTGATTAACGTCATGTTTTGTGAAACTCGTGTTGATAATGAAATTTTTGATAAGATTGTTTGATTTTGGCACCCGTGAGGTGGCCTTGTAAAATTATGATTTCAAAATGATCGATTTTGAAATGTGTTATGCAAGCAGTGAAAACCTTGTGTTATTATTTAAAAGATGTGTTAATTTGTTATTTGAGCTATTCAAATTGATTGGAATATTGAAATAACCTTGGAGGTTAAAATAGAATGGATCGGGAATGACTGACTAACTGTTGGCTTTGAAAAAGCACTAATTTGATAAACTTAGAATGACGTTGGGTTTGATTGGGTAAGTGCGATTGATGTTGTTGAGGGTGACGTGAAACGACACCCATAGTTGACTAAATTTGTAACCTTAACTTTTGGTTAGAGTTGAAATTGAGAATTTCAAAATTAATCCAGTAAGTACCTGATAACTCTCATTTAGAGTTATCTTTTGATCCTTTTTACTGAACTTTAGATGTTGTTTTCGAATAAGATGCTTTGAAATCAAGGTCCTTTGTGCTTATTTATGTCCAGTTGCAAATTAGTTGTGGTGCTTTACATTTTGCAAATATTAATAAGTTTTTGCAAGTTTTGGACAAGTTTTGACCAGGTTCGAAATGCTGGAGCCTACCTGCCGCATGTTGCCTGGAGTTATGCTTTAGCATCAGAAGCGCATGGCCAAGAGAACTGAAGACTTTCTCTCTCCGGGACCACTTTATGACAAGGATGAAACTTTTGTTGATCCTGTCTGCTGGAAGGATTGGTGGCGAAAAAGGGAGCTGATCTTTTGTCTGGGTAAAATAGTGACTTCTCGACACGTGGACGCATCCCATGAGGGGTGAGAAAACCGACGGCTGTGCAAGAAGAAGGGGAGATTATCAGATTGAAAGGAGCACGAGGACGAAAAGACAGACACACACGAATAGAAAGAGAGACAAGGAGGAAGATAGAAATCCAGCTTGGATGGGAAGGCATTGAAGCAGCAGGGGATCATCACATAGTTTGATTTAGTTTTCTTTCATTGTTGAGTTTAGATGATGAATGATCTTGTGGCTGTTAACCTTTCAATACCGAGCATGAACTAATTTCTTTTGCACTTGGGTTATGGATCAAAGTACCTTTTGTTTGAATATATGTTAGAACTGAGTTTCGCATGTCTGAACTTATCTTTGATCTTGTTTTAAATCGTTTCTTGAGCACGACAGTGGAAAGGAACCCATCACTTATGGAAACCAAAAGGAGAAATAAGCCGAGGATATTTTAGATGATTGTGTTGATTTCATAGACATATGAAACAGTACAACTTGACCGAGCTTTGTTTCATTTTGCCATCATCCGACCACTATGAAAGTCATAGACATATGCATTCTAGTGAGAAGGTGTAGATCTAGTTGGGCGACAGTTCACTAGGCAGATTTAGAAAAAGTTCCAAGGTTCAGAGTATTGCGAGACGTAAGCTCTAGCATATAGGATAGCTGAGGTGCTTTGTATTCCATAACCTGAGTGTGTTTTTCCCAACATTTGTGATATCCGATTGATTGTTTATGATCATTTTGTGGAGTGAAGAAGTACTATTGTTTTTAGCCCTTCTTGGAATTATAATTATTGCACATTTTATGCTTTATTAGGATTTAGATAAAAAAACTACCCTCTTTTATTGCAAACAATTCATAGTGCACGATTTAGAAACCCACTCCCTTGGGTACGATATCTAGTCTCATTAGACTGTATTACTTGTGATCTGTGCATACTTGCACATTAGTTCTGTAGTCACACTATAGCATACAACAAGTTTTTGGCGCCGTTGCCGGGGAGTGGTTAAATTTAAATCTGAATGCTTTTGAATTGTTTGAGTACCATATTGACTGGTCTGCCTGGTTTTGGAAACTAACCATTTTCATAATGCAGGTGGGACAGTACTGCATGAGTGAAAGGATTGTAAAAGAATTATTCCCATTTGATCCTTAAATCGAGAGAACTTTTAGAAGAAACAGAAGGAAGCAGAAAATCAAGAAGATGGCTGAAGAACAACCAGAGAGGGAAATTGATGATAAGGATAGGATTATCAGAACTCTCATGGCACCAAGATTTATTGATTTCGATCCTGGGGTGGTGAGACCTGAAGTACAAGCACAACATTTTGAGTTGAAGCCAGTGATGTTCCAGATGTTGCAGAGCTTAGGGCAATTTAGTGGACAAGCCACAGAAGATCCTCATTTGCATTTGAAATCATTTTTGGAAATCTGTGACAACTTCAAACTGCAGGGAGTAACAGCTGAGGCATTGAGGATGTTATTATTTCCCTTCTCCTTGAGGGACAGTGCTAAAATATGGCTCACAAATTTGACACCTGGATCTGTTACAACTTGGAATGAGCTAGCAGAAACTTTTCTGATGAAATACTTCCCTCCCACGAGGAATGCAAGGTGCAGAAATGCTATTATGTCATTCAAACAGGAATGTGATGAGTCAATCAGTGAAACATGGGAAAGGTACAAAGAATTGCTGAGAAGGTGTCCCAATCATGGAATCCCTTATGGTATGCAGATAGAGATGTTTTACAATGGGTTGCTTGGGAACTCCAGGATGATGATTGATGCCACAGCAGGAGGAGCCCTATTGGATAAAACTTATAATGAGGCTTGTGAGATTTTGGACAAAATAGCTGCAAACAATTACCTCTGGGTTACTTCCAGAGCAGCTACTGTAACCACTCCAAAGGTTGCAGGACTTTTGGAAATTGATCCTATACATGCTCTTACAGTTCAAATGGAAGCTTTGGGAGCTTTTGTAAAGAACATTGAGAAAAATACTAGTCAGAACATGGCACCTGCTATGCCAATTGAAAACACAAGGGTTTTAAGCTGTATCTATTGTGGGGAGGGACATCAATTTTAGGAATGCCCTTCGAATCCCACTTCTGTGTGTTACGTGGGAAATAGACAGCAACAGTACCAGGGAAACAACAACCCGTATTCAAATACTTATAATCCAGGGTGGAGGAATCATCCTAATTTATCCTGGTCTGGACAGGGGAATCAAAATGCTGGAGCACGGGATCAGCATAACAACTATAACAAAGGTGGCTACAATCAACCCCACCAGTATAACCAGCCACAGCATAACCAACAACAAGGAAATCCACAGCAGAGCTTAGAAGCTCCACCTCCGAAGCAAGAGAAATCCATGGAAGAAATGATGAAGGAGTTTATGGCTAAGAATGAGGTGAGGCTGAAAAGTCAAGATGCCTTAATACAAAGCCAAGCTTCATCTTTAAGAAATTTGGAGGTGCAAATGGGGCAGTTGGCTAACGATATCAGAAATCGACCACAAGGGAGTTTACCTAGCAATACAAAGAACCCTAGAGGGGGAAATGAGCAGTGCAAGGTGGTGACTCTGAGAAGTGGTTAGCAGATTGAAGAGACACCTGAAGGAGTTCAGCAGCAAAATAATGGGTCATCTGAAAAGGAGGAAAAGAGTGGAAACAGTATTCACAGGGAAGGGAAAGCACCTGTCAAGGAATCTCATCCAGTAACCAATGAAAAGCTGGTGAATCAAGAAAAACCTGTTGACCCTCCTGAAGGAAATGTCTTTAACAGTAAAAGGAAATCAGTGGAAGATGATCACAATCTACCCCAACCACCTTACCCTATCAGATTTAAGAAACAGAAGGAAGAGAAGCAGTTTAAAAAGTTCTTGGACATGCTCAAACAGATCAACATAAATGTCCCTTTGGTGGAAGCCCTGGAACAGATGCCAACCTATGTAAAGTTTCTAAAGGACATTTTGACCAAAAAGAAAAGGTTGAAGGAGTTTGAGACTGTGTCTTTGTTTGAAGAAGTTAGTGGGCCCTTGAGAAGGCAGATCCCAGCAAAGCTAAAGGACCCAGGGAGTTTCACCATTCCTTGTTCAATTGGAGGAAGAGATGTTGGAAGAGCACTATGCGATCTGGGTGCTAGTGTGAACTTAATGCCACTCTCAATATTCAGGAAGTTAGGAATTGGAGGAGCCAGACCAACTACCATCACATTACAACTTGCAGATAGATCAAATATTCACCCAGAGGGAAAAAATTGAGGATGTGTTGGTCAAGGTTGATAAGTTTATCTTTCCAGCTGACTTTATCATCTTGGATTATGAAGCTGATAGAGAAGTGCCTATTATTCTGGGGAGGCCCTTCTTGGCTACAGGGAGAACATTGATTGATGTGGAGAAAGGAGAACTGATTATGAGAGTCCATGAAGAGAGGGCTACCTTTAATCTTTTTAACACTATGAGGCTACCAGATGAATCAGATGATTGTTTCACCATTGGAATTTTGGAATCAGTGATAGCAGAACATGTTGAAAGATTACAGCAGGGTGAATGTGAAAATGAAGACAAGACAGAGGAAGATGCTGTAGCATGGGTTGAGCATGGTATAAAGTTTGGGGGTTACAAAACAGCCTTCGAATCACTAGATCTTATGAATAGGGAGCAAAGAGAACCTAAGTCTTCTTTGGAAGAGCCCCTGAACTAACACTAAAACCTCTGCCTGATCACCTGAAGTATATGTACTTGGGAGAAGCAGCATTGCTTCAAATCTGAAAGATGAGGATGAACAGAAACTGATGCACATGCTGAAGAAGCATAAGCAAGCAATTGGATGGACTATCTCAGATATCAAGGGAATTAGCCCCACGATTTGCATGCATAAGATACGAGCAAGAATTCGGTGCAGCCACAGAGAAGGCTCAATCCTATCATGAAGGAAGTTGTGAAGAAAGAAATTATCAAATGGTTGGATGCAGGGATCATTTTCCCTATATCAGACAGTTCTTGGGTTAGCCCGGTGCAATGTGTACCCAAGAAAGGGGGGGTAACTGTGGTTCAGAATGAGAAGAATGAGATGATAACCACAAGAAAAGTTTCTGGATGGAGGATATGTATAGATTATAGGAAGTTAAATGATGCCACCAGAAAAGACCACTTTCCACTACCTTTTGTGGATCAGATGTTGGACAGATTAGTAGGGCAAGATTACTACTGTTTCTTGGATGGGTATTCAGGGTATCATCAGATTGCAATAGCCCCTGAACATCAGAGCTTAACCACATTCACTTGTCCTTATGGAACATTTGCATTCAGAAGAATGCCATTTGGTCTTTGCAATGCACCAGCAACTTTCCAGCGCTGCATGATCTCTATATTTTCTGATATGATTGAGAATGGGCTAGAAGTGTTTATGGATGACTTCTCAGTCTTTGGGATGGACTTCAATACATGCTTGGGAAATCTTGAAAGGGTGTTGCAATTGTGTGAGAAGTCACAGCTGGTTCTGAACTGGGAGAAATGCTGTTTTATGGTGCAGCAAGGAGTGGTACTGGGGCATAAGATCTCTAATAAGGGTATTGAAGTTGATCCTGCAAAAATTGAAGTGATAGACAAAATGCCAACCCCAGGATCAGTGAAGGCAGTCAGGAGTTTTCTAGGCCATGCAGGCTTTTATAGGAGGTTCATTAAGGATTTTTCTAAGATAGCCAAGCCATTGTCTGAGCTGCTGGAACAGGACAGGAAGTTTGAGTTTGGAAATAACTGTGTGAAAGCTTTTGAGAAACTGAAAGCAGCACTTGTTACAGCCCCAGTGATGCAGCCACCAAATTGGGATGAACCCTTTGAACTAATGTGTGATGCAAGTAATTATGCAGTTGGGGCAGTGTTGGGGCAGAGAAAGAACAAGATCTTCCGATCTATATACTATGCCAGCAAAACGATGGATGGTGCACAGAAAAACTATACCACTACAGAAAAGGA
>JAPKLW010002710.1:43353-70048 GCA_026898455.1 Plectranthus barbatus | reverse complement strand
ATCTTCAGTGGGACGACGCACCCACCACATTGTCTACAATATAAGATAAGTGGATATACATGCAATCATGAGATTGCAACAATGTGATAACGTTTGTTTCAGTTATTTACAGGAGATTAAGTACATGACAAAGCTCGCTTAAAAGTTCGCTTTACTGTATACTCCAACAGAGACAACTCTACTCTCAAAAGACTATGATGGCTACACACCCGAGAATAGTTTATCGAGACTCTTTCTAGAACAATCGCTTCAGGAAGAGTACACACACCACAATGTTGCATAACATGCATTCACACAGCACACACTTTCCTAGAAGAAAGGTAGATAAATCACAGAAAAGTGATTTAGTTTCACGAACTGTAAGAGTGAAATAAGTGTGGATACCAAAAGGTTGGGTCCACAACACTGACCTTGCAGGACCCGAAAGGATGCGGGGACCTAAATAAATTTTCTGTATTGCAGGGACCGAGTTCTCGAAAGAAGACGAAAACATGGATACTAGACAGCGGATGCTCAGCTCACGTAACAGGAGAAGTGTATAAATTATTAACTGCTCATACCTGTAAAACTGCTAACCTAATCTGCTGGCCAACATAAACTGTATTTCTAAAATTGCCAAGCAAAAACTGTGTTAACTAGAAACTGAACTGCTCGACAATTAGAGTGTATTTATCTACTTTAATACTTTCACTGCACTTTATACACACTCTGATCTGGGACCAATATATATCATTAAGTTTAATAAATTAGGTAATTATATCACGAACTTTTCTATTAAAAAAATACTCCCTCCGTCCCAAAACATTAGTCCTGTTTTCCTTTTTCGTCTGTCCCAAACATTAGTCTTGCTTTCCTAAAATGAAAAATTAATACACACTCATTAATAAAATACTAATTTCCTCTATCTCACCCGCATTGGTATCTGTGCCGGAATGAAACAAGACTAATGATCCGGGACGGAGGTAGTATATAACAAAGTTTACTTCTGATAGAAGATGACTCAACAATTAAGTGATATGTAGCGTGACATGACATTGACTAGTTGTCACGTGTTTGTAACGTGACATTTTTTAATTTAATATTTTATTTATAATAATAGTATTATTGTATATTTTAATAATACAAAATTATAAAATTAGAATTATAATAATAAAATTATTAAAAATAAAAATATTAATTTTTAAAAAATAAAAAATATCATGGGTATTTAATGTGTGACAATGAATCAGTGTCACATAATTGCTACATGGCACAAAATTATTAAAATAATAGATAAATAATAAATTTCCTAACAATATAAATTTCATGATATATTTTCCTATTTCCCATAAATTATTAGTATTTTCAAGAAGAGAAACAAAGATGGATGGGGTGATTACAACCTTTTCTGGGGAATGGGCCACAGTTGGTGAGATTCAAACTGCAGGGGGAGTATTGCAAATTGATAAAGAATCAGGGACTTATTTGCAAATTCATAAAAAAATCATATCAGAAAAATTCAGAGTGGTGTGGACCGTGGATTATTATATTTATATATCCAACTGGAAAATTTCAGAGTGCCATGGCAGGCTTCTATTCCTAACAACATTCTTGACTACAATTCTTAATTCTAAAAATATTTTTATTTTAAAAATATGTGACCAGTTTGATGCATGTTTTGTTTGATTAGAGTGTGAATTTTGATGGGAGAAATAAAAGAATGTGGTCAAATTTCAACTGCAGTTGGAATATGAAAGAAAGTGGTATGAGGTGAAAAATGATAGTGAAGAAAAGCAAAGCAAAATTCACTCGTTCGTTTCAGATTTTTCACCCTGAAATATTTATGGGAAATGGACAAAATGGAGAGGGAAAAGGACTAAAATAATTTGGGGTTGCCTGCCCATTTGTGCATTTGCTGAAAATATTTCACGCATTTAGAAAAATGGGTTTAAAGAGAGAAAAAAGCGTTGATTGTCAACTGAAGTAAGGAGGGGGAGCTTAGCTAGGTTCGGCTCTCTCCTCTCTGCAAGGATAGTGACTTGTTATGGATTGAAAGGCTCGAAATCTAAAAAAAAGATGCGATTTTTATAAGATAGGGACGCCCTTCACATGTAACGACGTAGATATAGAGAGAGATGTGGTTGTGTGTGTGTAAAGATTGAGAGAGAAAGTGGTGCAGCTAAATTTCTTGAATCTGCATAGTGAAAGCTGAGAGGCAACTTAAAAAAATAATTTTATTTCGAATGAATGTGGTGGGATCCTCTCTGATCCTACTATTATGTAGAGTGAGAGAGTGTGTGTTTGTTTCCTAACATTGATGAGAGATAAACTGTCAAGTGAGAGCTGTAATGTATTGTTGCAGCAGGGCTAGCAGCCTAGTACCAGAAACTTGGCAGATGGTTTTTTAACATTTTTCCCTCTTCAAAAATAATTCACGAATCTCTTTTCTATTTTCACATCGGCATCTCTCAACTCAATCTCTCTCTACATTTACTTACGTGCAATAGTGGCACAGTTGCACTATTTATGTCTCTCCCTCCCTCCTTCCCTCAGTTTTTCTCCCTCTAGAGGGCTCTCTGGCAGTAGGATGTGATTGAACATTACAAAAGCCAGAGCCTGCTCTTTCTTTTACATTACACATTTTTCAACAATCTTTAGAGCAATTGTAATTATATTATTCCTGTTCATCATCTTCTTCCTTTTACCCTTTCACTTTCATAATTGTCGGTGAATCCAAAGACTCCATCTTTGTTAGTGTTGCAGCTTTCCTGAAGCTAATAATCTCTTCTCATTTTCATTCCAAACTACCCTTTTTGTCTTTTCAGACATAGTGGGGTTTTTTTTCATGTCTCTGTGAGTGTGGCCTACAATTTCTTATATCTTTGGTTGGGATAAGACTGAAATCTCGTTTATGAGAAGTGGGATATGGCTAGTCCTTGCAAAAGATGTGTTCTTGGGTTCTTGGCAGTGTTGTTGAGCCTCGCTTCAGTAAAATGTGATGGTGATGGTGAGTGTTGAACGGTGGTTAAATCTTGGCTAGTTGGCTTGGCTTACTTCAGAGTGGAGTTTAGTATTTTAATCTTTTAATTACTGCCTAACTTTTACTAGAAAGCTTGTCATTGTGTGTCCTTATTATGTAATCACGTCATTGTCTCACCTTAAACCTCGTGTTTTTTTGTCTTTTTATTTTATGTCTTAACCAGTTTCTGTTCCATCACTCACTCTATAAGCATGTGGGTTTTTGATTTACTTAATTTTATTAGTTGAACAGTCATTTACTTAATTCTTTTTTTCTCCTTGACTTCTGTGGAAAAGGTGCTGTTTTGCTGGAGATAAAGAAATCGTTTAGAGATGTGGATAATGTGCTATATGACTGGACTGACTCCCCATCTTCAGATTACTGTGTTTGGAGAGGGATTGTTTGTGATAATGTTACCTTCAATGTGGTTGCACTGTGAGTTCTTATTTTCTTTTTTCTCTTTTATTTTATGTGTGAGTTTTATTTTAAGTTTATTTTTTATTTTACATGTATTTGTTTTCAGCAATCTGTCAGGCTTGAATCTGGATGGAGAGATATCTCCTGCTATAGGGCAGCTAAAGAACTTGGTTTCAATGTAAATTATCTTCTCATTTTACTTCATTTTTTTCAACCTTCATAATTTCTGTTGATTTATTTAATTTTTTTGTGTGTTTCAAATGAAGTGATTTGAGGGGGAATCGGCTGTCTGGACAAATCCCAGATGAGATTGGTGATTGCTCAGCTTTACAGAGCTTGTAAGATAGTAATTCTTATTTTCCCCTTGAATTTGAGAAAAATAATGTTAGAATATTTTGTTCAATTTGTTGTATAAATATATAACCTTATGTTTTCCTCAGAGATTTGTCTTTCAATGAGCTCTATGGTGACATTCCCTTCTCAATCTCAAAGCTTAAGCAACTCGAGAGTTTGTAAGTTGAATCAATCTTGTTTCACTACTTCTTGAAAAGGGAGTTATGTATATATATATGGACAACAAAAGGATCATGGAATCAGAGGCCTAACATTTCCAACAGGTATTGCATGCATGATTCTATTGATTTATCTGAATTCTGGTTACTCTGATTTCAACAGGATTTTGAAAAACAATCAGTTGATTGGTCCGATTCCTTCAACACTGTCTCAGATTCCTAACTTGAAAATACTGTGAGTACCATGAACAACCCTTTTAATTTGCTTATTCCTCAGTTTGTGATCATAACCGTGTTGCGAATTCGCGATGGCCTGCATTCTGTTCATGCTCTAGGGACTTGGCTCAGAATAGGTTGAGTGGAGAAATACCAAGATTATTATATTGGAATGAAGTTCTTCAATACCTGTGAGTTGAATGCTCTCTAGTTTCGCCTTCGTAGCTCCTAATTCGAGTAAGCATGACGGTCTTATTTCTATTGCTTTTCGGGTTTAGGGGGCTGAGAGGGAACAACCTACAAGGTTCACTATCTCCGGATATGTGTCAGCTAACCGGTTTATGGTATTTGTAAGTATTCATAGTCATTCCCTAATCACTGAAAACTCCTCTTATGCAATTCATTTTGAGTAGTTTCTGACAAATGCTTGTGTTTATATTATGTGTCAGTGATGTTAGGAATAATAGCTTGAGCGGTTCGATTCCCGAGAATATTGGCAACTGCACTTCCTTCCAGGTTTTGTACGTATCATTTAAGCATGTAGTTTGATTGTGAAACATTGTTGATGTGGTCATGTTGATGATGTTAGGGATTTGTCTTACAACAACTTTACCGGCGAGATTCCGTTCAATATCGGATTTCTCCAAGTTGCTACCCTGTAAGTTCTTTCATTTTTAGTGGTTTGTTTGAAGCAGCAAGTTGATATATGATGTTATGTAATTTGTCATATTTGCAGGTCCTTGCAGAATAACCATTTCTCCGGCCAGATTCCGTCGGTTATCGGCCTTATGCAGGCATTAGCAGTGCTGTAAGTCCTTTTCCTTATATTTTCCACCCTATTTCTACATTTTTTTCTGACCATTGAATTGCAAATATCTTCTCTCAGAGACCTAAGTTTCAACATGCTGAATGGAACGATCCCGCCGATTCTTGGAAATTTAACTTACACCGAGAAGTTGTAAGTAATGCAAGGATTCTAGCTTATGAATTTGATGAGTTTTCTGCTTTTTGTTAAATCGTATGCTCGTTGATATCTGCATTCAGAATCAAAAGCCATGCATTTACTTTTAACTCGTGCAGGTATCTTCATGCTAACAATCTAACTGGATCTATTCCTTCGGAGCTTGGAAATATGTCGAAGCTTCATTATCTGTATGAGCCTTAACAACTATCTCTCTCCTTGAGTTGCATACTTCATTATGTTGCTCGAGTTATGGAACTCGTTATACGAAGCTGGGCATTCATTATTTGCCATTAATCAAATCTGAGACATGGATTTTTTTCTTTCTATCAGGGAATTGAATGATAATCAGCTCACCGGGCGTATTCCACCCGAACTCGGGAAGCTCACAGACTTGTTCGACCTGTAAGTTTTTCCTTCACACGATACCCGGTATTGATCGTTTTTTTATGTGAAAATCATGCATTTCAGCTTGTACTTTGCAGAAATGTAGCTAATAACCACTTGGAAGGGCCGATCCCGGATAATCTTAGCTCTTGTACAAATCTGAATAGCCTGTGAGACCCGTAGCTTGATCACTTTCCTTGCATTAAAAAAGTTCTTACATTTCGATAAAATCTCATCTTTTTCTGTTTCGTTGCAGCAACGTGCATGGAAACAAGTTGAATGGAACTGTTCCTCTGGCATTTCAAAAGCTCGAAAGCATGACATATTTGTGAGTTCTTCTCATTGCAATCAGATGTCTCTGTCTCACTGTTTATACGGTATATTATAGTCCGAATTTTACTTGCTTTTAACTGTGCTTGTCTAGGAATCTATCCTCCAACAATCTCAGGGGCCCCATTCCCATCGAGCTATCTCGTATTGGCAATCTGGACACTCTGTAAGTGCTAGCTTTGCTCGTTGAACGGTATTTCTCTTGTAATATATATGTAAACCGGAGAAACTCATAACTGAAATGATTCGAACAGGGACCTCTCGAATAATAAGATCAGTGGTGATATGCCCTCCTCTCTCGGTGATTTGGAGCATCTCCTGAAACTGTGAGTCTTCCTTCAATATTCTGATTTTTAGATCAACGAGATCTTCCGTCTTTGACTATCTTTGCCTTTCGACAGTAATTTAAGCAATAATAATTTGATGGGCTTCATTCCTGCTGAGTTTGGCAATTTGAGAAGCATTATGGAGATGTAAGGAAACAAAATTCGTCATTCTTGAATCTCTTCTCCTGTTGAGTTGATGAAAACACATTGAACTCGTATCGTTTTTGTGTAGAGATCTTTCGAACAACCATCTCTCGGGTCCACTTCCCGAGGAGCTTAGCCAGCTTCAAAATCTCTTCATGCTGTAAGTGCTGTGTATGCTCTTGTTTATTATGTATCCCCTTCATGAAGTTGGATTTATCTTGACGAATATCCGCGAATTGCTTGCAGGAAGCTGGAAAACAACAATATATCGGGAGATGTGATGTCTCTCGCGAACTGCCTCAGTCTCACAGTGCTGTATGTTAACCTGTTGAAACTACTTTTAACTTGTATGCAACCTGTAATACGGATTTGAGTCCAATTTTATTGTGTTTCAGGAACGTGTCGTACAACAACCTTGGCGGATATATTCCTACCGGAAATAACTTCTCGAGATTTTCGCCTGACAGGTTAGATCTCTCTATTTACTTCCTTGTCAGTAGCTAGTTCATGTTAGTTTCAAATTGCTTTTTTCTTTATCTTTTTTCTGCAGTTTCTTAGGAAACCCGCAACTTTGTGGCTATTGGATCGGGTCTAACTGCCGTGCCCCTCGTCCCACGGAACGAGGTAGGACCGTGACATCTCAAGGAAGCGATGCTCTCATTGATAAGGCTAATATTTTGGATTTGTGTGTTTGCAGTTTCGATTTCTAAAGCAGCAATACTCGGAATAGCTCTTGGTGCCATGGTGATTCTTCTCATGATCTTGATTGCAGCTTGCCGTCCGAACAATCCGAAGTCGTTCATGGTTGGGCCTCTTGACAAGCCAGGTCTGCTGTCTTACATCTATGGTTTCAATGTTTAAGTGTAACAACTGAACTGATATAGTCACATATTTTCATCGAACAGTTAATTACTCGTCCCCGAAGCTCGTTATCCTTCACATGAACATGTCGCTTCATGTATACGAAGACATCATGCGGATGACTGAGAATCTGAGTGAGAAATACGTGATCGGTTATGGAGCGTCGAGCACCGTGTACAAATGTGTACTCAAGAACTGTAGGCCGGTGGCTGTGAAGAAGCTCGACACTCACTACTCGCAATGTTTGAAGGAATTTGAGACGGAGCTGAACACGGTTGGCAGCATCAAGCATCGAAACCTCGTCGGTCTCCAAGGATATTCGCTGTCTCCCTCTGGATATCTTCTTTTTTACGACTACATGGAAAACGGGAGCCTCTGGGACATCCTTCACGGTAAGCTGCATATTGCTGCATCGATGGAATTTGTTTATATCGTAGATTGTGGTGAACGTAGCGAAAATGGTGTTATTTTTCAGGAACTACTAAGAAGAAGAAGCTCGATTGGAACACCCGTCTCCGGATAGCACTCGGTTCTGCACAGGGGCTAGCGTACCTCCACCATGACTGCAGCCCCCGGATTATCCACCGAGATGTGAAGTCGTCCAACATTTTACTCGACAAGGACTACGAACCCCATCTTACGGATTTCGGCATAGCCAAGAGCCTCTGCACATCCAAGACTCACACATCTACTTTCCTGATGGGGACTATTGGCTACATCGATCCCGAATATGCTCGGACATCGCGCCTCACGGAGAAGTCCGATGTCTACAGCTACGGCATTGTGCTTCTGGAGTTGCTCACCGGTTGGAAAGCTGTGGACAACGAGTCGAATCTGCATCAGCTGGTCAGTTTTCTTACACTAGACCTCTGTTTCGATCTTTGATTTAGTTGACGTCGCGTGATGGGAGTTTTATCTCGGGTATGCGCAGATTCTGGCGAAGGCAGCAACCAACTCGGTGATGGAAACTGTCGATCCGGAGATCTCGGAGACGTGCTCGGATCTTGGGGACGTGAAGAAGGTGTTTCAGCTGGCGCTGCTGTGCAGCAAGAGACAGCCGTCGGATAGGCCAACGATGCATGAAGTGGTACGCGTTCTCGGAACGCTCGTGCCACCGCCTCCGGAACCTAAAGCGATGGCCCCCGGCGCTCTCCCCTCCGGAAAGGGAGAGTGCTACGTGGATGAGTACGCGAATCTGAAGACTCCTCACCTCCTAAACTGCCCTTCCATGAGCACGTCGGACGCGCAGCTCTTCCTTGAATTCGGGCAGGTAATTTCTCAGAACAATGTCTGAACAGGAAATCAATCATCCAAGAAAGGTAAGTAGCAGCAGTTGAGGAAGGAATGAGATGTATATGGGGGAAGTGTGAAGAATATTGTAGTAGGGGGGGTATTTTTGGTATTTGAAGGGGACCTTTCTCTCTCATCATCATTATCTCTCATCTGATTATGTGTAGCTGTGTTTGTCTGTCTTGGAGATTTTTGGGTGACACACTCTTAGGCAGATGGGAGAAGTGGCTCTTTTCTTGCTTGCTTGCACATAGTAATAATTCATGTGGACCTTGTCTGGTTACCACTCCTGTCTGAATTGTTTATGTATATAGTTAAATTATTACTTTCATTTCATGCCCCATTCCACTCCTCTGTAAGTTGCAACAATCAAAGAGATAATAATATAAAAAAAAATCTCAAAGATAAAAGAAATATTCACTCAAGATTCTCTCTTATATTTATGATCCCCAAAAGTATATATATTTATAGATACCAGTTAGATATGTGAATTAGAACTATGAATCAAATCCTTTGTTCCATATAGTCTAATTTAATAATTATTTTTAGGAATATTAAAATTTAATTTAATACAATATATTCAAATTAATTTTGATAACAACAATCAAAATTTTATAATAATTATTTTTATGAAAATTAAAATTTATTTTAATGCAACACATTCAAATTAATTTTTGAAGACAAAAATCAAAATTTTATAAAAGCTTAACTTGCTAGTTTTACTTCCTAAAAAAAATAGAAAGCTGCAGCTATATATAACAATCTCCCTCTCACTCACACATATTATAGAGAGAGAACCAAATATTTCACGTGAATAAAGTTAATATTTTAGTTAAAATAAAAAATTTTACTCCCTCAATTCCATTTCGACACAATAACCAATATTTGTTAGTGTAGTAGAATTAATTTTTTATTAATGTGATGAGATTTTATTCCATTTTAGGAAAGATGACTAATCTGGCGGAACAGACGAAAATGGACTAATCTGGCAGGACGGAATATTGGTTATTGTAGTAGAATTAATTTTTTATTAATGTGAAGAGATTTTATTCCATTTTAGGAAAGAGGACTAATCTGGCGGAACAGACGAAAATGAAAAAATAGACTAATCTGGCGGGACGGAGGGAGTACTTTTTAATATTTCTTAGTTCCAATAAAATACTCTTTTAATTTGGTCTTAATAACTTTTTATGACTTATTCGTATATCAATGTCATGAATTGTTCCCTTCATCCCGCCCGAATTGTTATATTTACTAAATCAGACGTATTAATCGAATTGTCATATTTTTAAAAGGCAAATTTTTCATACTCAATAATAAAATATTAATTTTACTTATATATCTAGTTTTTAATTTCCGTGCCAAAAAGAAATATAACAATTCTGTTGAATGTGTGGAATGGAGGTAGTATTTGTTTTGTTTTGTTTAGCCCATCATACTAGACATTGCTTATTGCAAAAGATGGACAGACAGAAGCTGCGGCATTTCATTATGAATTTATAGCTACAAAAACTTAAAAAGGGTCAAATCTATCAACAAGGCTTAGTGAGTAATTGATCTGAATTGGCAGCTGATAAATCAGCCATAGAAAAGGAAGAACTACTACATTGGCCTGCTGCAAGAGCCGAGGTTGCCCTGCTCACCCTCTTTGATATGCCGCCACCATTGCTTCTCAGGCAAGAGCTCCGGTTCCGGCGTCTCCTCACGTACGCATTGTCCGGCTTGGCCAGCTCTTTCACGGTGGATAGAGATGCCTCTGCTAAGCTCGCGAAAGATTTGGACTTCCCGTTGTAGAACCTTGAGATCCCCTTCCTGCACGAGCTTACAACTTACAATCAAGATTTCAACATCACTACTCTTCATCAACATAAACAAACTGTTCAAACAGATCGATGTGGACAATGTTCTAAAACCCGTCCTCACACGCATCGTGCGCGAGAAACCGACCAAGAAATGGACTTACTACTTACAATCAAAATTTCAACATCACCACTCTTCATCAACTTTGATAAACGAGTTTGGGTAGAACTCATCCCCTCAAGCTAGCGGCTCGAAGGGAGAGGAGTACCCAACTCACAATTAATACATAACTTCAACTCAGTAACGGATTTATTTGGGACAATGTTCTAACACACGCCCTCACGGGCAACGTGCACTTGTCCCAATATCGCTAATGAGAAACAACCAATAAACACGACTTGGCTCTAATACCATGATAAGCAGACTTGAGTAAAACTCATCTCACAAGCTAGCTTAAAGAGACAAGATGCCTAATCCACAATTTATACATAAGTTCAATTCAGTAACAGATCTATTTGGGGCAATGTTCTAACACCCGCCCTCACGACCAACGTAATCTTGTCCCAACATTGCGTATGGGAAACGACCAAGAGACGCGGCTTGACTCTAATACCATGATAAATGGACTTGGGTAAAACTCATCCCACAAGCTAGCTTAAAAGAGACGGGATGCCCAATCCACAATTTATACATAAGTTCAGCTCAGTATCATTGTGGGACAATGTTCTAAAAAACTTCAAATTCATTTACATTGAGTAGGTTGTGTTATTACAAGAGGCCTAGTTTCCTTAAGATCAAACCCACATTTTTTCCCTTTTAATTTTTGAGAATTTTGTGTCCATATATAAGTTTGATCCGCAAATTTCTGAATACTATTTCATCTTCTATCTACAAATATCAAGCATAACATAGACACCAAAATTCCCAGAAAACATCAACAAAGTTACTGTCAAAATCATAACTTAAAGCAAAACCAGAAAAATTCAAGAACACACAGATATGTGTGTGAAGATTTTTCCAAACCTGAATGGCAAGACTTCCTCCAAAGCTACCATGGCAGAATCAAAAGGGCATTTGAAGGAGCTCTGAGCCTCATCACCACCACCAGATTTCTCCATAGAATTCTCAGAAACATCACTGTTTCTGCCAATGGAAGACGATCCATCCGAGCAAGAAACACTCGGTGGAATCTTCTTCAACGACAACGACCCTTTCTCTCCAGAGTCCTTAAAAACAACCCTTTTCCTCATCACAAACGTGGGATCTGCCACCCCATTCTCCACCGCTCGTGTTGGCATATTCCTTGGAACAATGAGACGAGGCTAGTAGTGGTGATCAAGAAAAGAGAGGGTGTCAATTTGGAGGGTATGCATGATATTAGTTTTATCTGCATAGAACAAGAAGAGCAGAGAGAGGAGAGAGGAGAGAGGAGAGAGGAGAGAGAGGGAGAGTAGGAGTTCCGAGGTATACCGAAAGAATTGTTTGTTTATGTTGGGTATTAGCGACAAAAAGTGGGGAAAATTTTGGACTGAATATTCTGCGTTCAATAAATGATACGATAAAGTTGTTACCTCTTATCCTCAAATCCTTATCCACTTTTATTTTTAACCGAATTTCTCACAAATTAAACTCTAATAAATACCAGACCATTTCCTTATTTTTTTTTAAAAACCATGAGTGTGAATAATTTTATTTAAGTTTATATATAGAAAGTGTAATAAGTACTAAAATTAAAATGTTACTAAATAAAAATGAATTTCAGCCACCTTGATAATATTAATGATTGAGATTGAAGTATCAAAGATAGAAAAAGTAAGCATAATTTTTCTTTGTGCTTAATTGCTTTATAAATTATGCTTAACAATTAAGCATGACTTATTAATCAATTAAACGTGAAATCTGGAAAAAAAATTAATCTCAATCATTGATTTTTTGAGATAAATGGTGTAGATTTATTCACATTTAGCACAAACTAACTTTTAGTATGTGATACACTCTATATATATATATATATATATATATATATATAGAGAGAGAGAGAGAGAGAGATGAGACCATGTGAGAAAAAATCCTCGTGTAAGAAAAAAAGATTAAATCATATCCATTAGATCTAAATAGTGTGTGATTGTGTTTTAGTTGTTGCTTGATTGTATATTAACCATTGATTTATTTAGATCTAATGGATAAAATTCATTTTTTTTTTCTTACATTAATATTTTTCTCACCTAATATCATACATATAAACAGTGGCGGATCCAGAAATTTTTTCCGAGGGGGGCTAGAATTTTTTTTTTCGCCTTCACCTTAACAATCATTTTATATCATTTTTTTCCTTATTTTCATCCATTTTTTCTTCTATATGAGGGGGCTATACCATAAAAAATCGGATCATGACACTACAAAAACAAAAAAAAATTCGGAGCCCCCCCTAGCCCCTACATAGATCCGCCACTGTATGTAAATGCTGGTTTGCCCACCATTGACACGTATTAATGTGTCCAGCGGGGATTAACAATATAACATTAGTGATTATAATAATTAATATTGACCCATCACCAATAAAATACTGTCACACCAGTTGGTGGGTACATTAACATTTATCCACAATTGGTAGGTAATCATTTCTGTTCATATATATTCATTTTATTTTTTAAAGGTAGTAAAGTAATTATCTATTATATAGAAAATTCCACATTATGATACATATTGTTCAAGAAAAAGGAGACCAAGCGACAAATTTGACCTAAAAAAGAACTTATAGACAATAGTTGATGAAAGATTATAATGAAGATGTGGAGATTTGGGCTTGATGTAAATCTTATCTAGATAAGCTATATTGTTAAGATTTTCAATCACATACAGTAGTGATTGAAAAGTAGGTGGTGCATTGAGTAGAGTTGAATATAGATGATAATGTACAACAACAATTAGCTCTCTCACTCCCCTCCCCCTCCAATAATTCAATTCAATTCACCTTTTCTTCCAAAGTCAGTACATGAATAGATAAAATTTGCTCTCTTAGTGTCAACTTTGAGCTTTATTATTGACTTCAAAGTTATAGGGTGAGAAAAAATATCTCATGGAGTTTAATTAGACATTTCAACTTCAACACTTCAATTCACACTTTAAATTCGAAGAATATAATTAACATCTAATTGAATAGTCAATTATAGTTTGAACTATACAGTAACCTTTTGTGTACTCCTATAATGCAATATGCACATTATCTTCAAAACATAATTACTATTTTAAAACTGATTGTTGCGTCCTAGAATGATCAGGCATATTTTAGGCCCACTACGTGATCGAATGAGGTCCACTCGAACGGCCCAGTGACTTGACCCATCGCCAACAAGCTATGAGGCTTACCTAGCGTCAAGTGAAGCCCGTATCAACTTGGCAGGGCGATCATACTGCTCGAAGCGGAAGCAATCGACCCAATCCAGCGATTGCATCACTATTTGAACACAATACCCCATCGTCTGAAAAGAATGATTTGAAAGAGACCACCGACCGGTTCTAATGGCCCGAAGGCACACAAGCAAAGACAAGACCTACTGAAAAAATATGACATATTTCAGTAAAAGATGTCTCCTTATTTAACATCAAATTTGAATAGGAAATGGCTAATTCATGCCACAACTTTAGTTGTTTCCTTTATAAGCAAAGGATATCACCCCTATAAATACGTGCATTCATTTTGTAAAAAATGTTGAACATTCTACACATATTCTCTATAATAAATCTTGTTACGATTTTATGTCTTTAGTGTTTTCTGTATTTATCTGTTCTGTTATTCATAAAATTTCACTCATCAACATTTTCGTTACACATTAAATCTCACCACCAACACTTGTTATTTTATGATTTTATTTTTCAGCACCAAGCTATTTTGTTATCTAAAATTACATTCATGCATGCTGCAAAGTAAATAGAGTACATTTTACTAATATAGTTGTACAAATCGTTGGCACTAATCAAGCATTCAAGTAAGGTCTAGCGTCTAGGTGGAACCCGATAATTAATAAGTAAATTAATTCTTTATATTTGTAATATATATTCATTAATTATATAATTTTTAATTATGTTTCTTAAAAAAAAAAAAAAAAAAAAAAAAAATTAACCTTATGAACCTATTAGGTGACACCTAACACACTGATTTGAGAATTTTTTTTAATTCCGCTAAGAATTGCCTAGCCGGCTAGTCCTTAGGCACCGGTTTTAACAACAATGTTAACTAATAGATTTTGGGAAGGTCTCACGTATGGATAAAACCCGTCTAAACTGTTTAGGCTTTTTTAACGCAAGTTTTTGCCATAGATTTTTGGCAAAAATGTTTTTCACCACGTTTTAAAGTGAAAAAGAAAAAAGAAATCGTCGCCTGAGAGATTCGAACTCTCGCGGGGAAACCCCATGTACTTAGCAGGCACACGCCTTAACCACTCGGCCAAAGCGACTCTATGGCTATCGACGCTGAGAAATATTATATGAATGGATCAGTCTCTGTTTGCTTACTGACGAAGAATGTTTGAAATGAAACTAGTTGCAAAATCAGATCGGAGAATGCGGAAGGTTTTACGGTTGAGATCGGCGATTTTGCTCTGCGATTCCACCAATTGATGCAATGGCGACGGTGCAGGCGGTCTTGGGGGGCTTGACGGTGGCGGAACGGGGGATTTTGACCGCTGTAAACACCGGCGCCTCCAGCCTCTCATTCGTTGGCTCCGGCTTCATAGTCCTCTGCTACTTACTCTTCAAAGAGCTCCGCAAGTTTTCTTTCAAGCTCGTCTTTTTCCTCGCTCTATCTGTAAGTACTTCCCGCGCATTTGTGTCTGCTTTTTTTTTTTTTTTTTTCCCCCCGAAATTAGGTTATGTTATGCTGCGTTTCGCGATTTCTGTTACTTTACTTCACTGTAGTTGTGTGACGAGAATCATATACTCATTATTTATTAGTTTGATGTAGTGATTAGGAAACTTTGTTGGCTTATTAGGTATTGCTATTGTAGTAAGGCAGTGTGATCAGTGGTGAGGTGTCTGGAGGTTTGAGATTTCGAGGGGATGTGCTCTGTTCTGTGCATTTTTTTCATGACCTTGAAGTCTACTATTAAGTGTGTTATGAATTTGATTTAGTCCAGGCATTTACTTGATATTTCGGCCAATTATATTATATAACTAAATATATCAGCTTCAAGGTTACCATATTTATAATGTGTTTGGTTACATGTACTTACTGCTGATAGTATTTGTAGGGATAGATGTGCATCCGTTTTGACTAATGCCCCTCTTTACTTTATGGCGAAGCTTTGATTATGGCTAGTGTTAGTGTTCTTAGGTAACTATTTATTCAAAATATTGATGGTTTTCCTTTAGAATTTGCCACTACCTTGCTGCTGGAAATTGATGAGTGGTATGTTAGTAGGTTTCCTGTTTTTCTTTTTCCCCTAGTTGAACTTCTGGTGTGCATAATGTTTTTGAGTGCCAAGTTAACTTCTTTTATTCCATTACAGGACATGTTCTGCAGTTTCTTCAGCATCATTGGGTATGGATTTATCTGTCTGGCTGCTTAATTCTTCTTTCCATGTTTACTCTTGCTCATTGTGATACTGGTGTGGTTTGCAGGGATCCTTCCAAAGGATACTTTTGTTATGCTCAAGGCTACACAACACATTTTTTCTGTGTTGCATCTTTCCTATGGACCACTACCATTGCTTTCACACTTCACCGAACAGTTGTTCGACATAAAACTGATGTGGAGGATTTAGAGCCGATGTTCCATTTGTATGTTTGGGGTATGTTTGTTTATGTAACAATATCTCCTTTGTTATTTCCTCGATAGAACTTTGTCTGGAGGATTTATGGTGTTGATCTCTGGGTTGGGCTGATTGGAGTCTAAACATCCGTCCAGGAACTTCAGTTGCTATGACAGTAATTCGCTCCATTGGCAATGGTCATCATGGCCATATAAGCCGTATTGGTGCCTGGTGTTGGGGGCAAACAGGACGTACAGGAAAAGTAAGTAGAAGAAACTTTATGAGTGAGTTTTGATTTTGATTGTTCCTGGTTGATATGCTATATATTGGCATTTGCTTATTGGTACAATTTCACCTTGCCCTTTTTATTCATAAGATATACCTTGATGATCCTTGAACTTATAATGGAAAAGTATGATACAAAGATAGCTGTAGCTTATAATGGAAAAGCATGATACTGTGATAGGGACAATTTATGTTATTCTCAACAAACAATTATTAGCAAAAAGGTAAGTGAATAAAATTAGGTTAGTTGATTCTTAATGATACTCTGTTATGCTTACTTAACAAGTTTTTCATGCGGCACTGACCAAAATGGGATAGTGTTTAACACGTGTGTTGGCATTGCTGTTACATTTCTTTAAATGTATTCTAAAACTACTTGCTACATGATGAAACCCAAAAATAGTCAGTAACATACATGAACCATCAAATATAGTGTGAAATTTTTCAATAAATGTCTCATGGCTAACATTATGATGCCTATCTTATGGTAAGTTTATGTGTATTCCTTTTATTATGGAATACTGATTTTTAGATGGTTGTTTTGTAGTGGTTTGGACTACATAACTATCTCTAATTTCTTATTTATGCTTGCAGGTGGTTCATTTCATCACATTTTACGCACCCCTATGGGGAGCGATTCTTTTCAATGGCGTCACCTATTTTCAAGTCATACGCATGTTAAACAATGCAACTCGTGTATGTAGTCATTAAATCTCTCTTTTCCCACACATAATTTCTATGCTAGTAGGATTTGGACTGAGGCATACATGTTCTTTGTGCTTCCAGATGGCTGTGGGAATGTCAGGGCGTGGTTATCAATCAGATGCACGTCCAGATGTGAAGGTAAATTCTTTTCTATGAACATATTGGTGCCCTAGGCATGAGAAATTAGGAACAAGCTACTTAAAAAGCACTATTATTGTTAATTATCCAGTATATCAAACACTTTGAAACATGCATCACTATTCTCCTGAAGATTTCCGGTTTTCGGTATTGTATAGGAGCTTGATATGGCGTAGTAGATTAAGAACTACTGATATTTTTAATTTCCCAAAGCTTTTAGCTCCTTGGATTTTTGAAGGCATGTTTTCATTTTTTTTTTTAAAAAAAATTCAAAACGTTGCTTCTTGTCTGTTACTGATTGGACTTGAAGTTGTACTATTCATGGATATAATATGGTCGTCTATTCTATTCTATCTTTGTCTGACAAAACCTCCATTCCAAGTGAATGCATTATTGTGTCGTGTATATTCTAATCTTGTTGCTATTTCTAAATCCTGAAATTCGGCAGTACACTGACTTGTTGAATGGTACATTTTGAGAAGAAACTAATTCTGGTGTGCATAGAGCAGGGTATTGATGTTTTCATCAATCTCATTTTTTTTCTCGTGTCTCCGTGACAGGCCATGAGTCGATGGGGTTACTATCCACTTATTCTAATTGGGTCATGGTTTTTCGGTACAATCAACCGTATACACGACTTCATTGAACCAGGTCATAAGATACTTTGGCTTTCTGTTCTTGATGTTGGCATGGCTGCACTTATGGTAAATCTGTGATACTGTGAAACTCTCCAATGAGAAGAATCTATTATCTTCTCCCTCTAATAAATTCGTCTGCTACTGATGCTTCTTTAAGGGTCTCTTCAACTCGATAGCATATGGTCTCAACTCTTCAGTGCGGAGGGCCGTTTACGAAAGATTTGATCTGTAAGTCAGAGTATCAACTTCTTTCACTTAACTACTTGCAATGCATCTTCTGCTAGTTTTAGCGTCTAAAACTGAGCTTTTTCGTTAACTCTGTAATTTCGTTCAAATGTTGTCGTTCCTGCCAGGTTACCTGAAAGGTTTAGGAGATTGCTTCCTCGGAATTTGAGGCCACGAGGCCAGCAGCAGGAGAGTGAATTAGTTGCTCTGAGGATTGATGACCAGCAATAGCAGCTGAGTGTTGTCCATGACCACGCGTGCACATATTTGAAGTAGTGATTCTATTCTTTTGCGGAAGATAATCAACCTGTAACGAATCGTGTGTGAAAGGGGGGTTCTGGCATTCTGTTCGAGCTCTCGCAGGTGAACTAATCCGATGCCCTAAGGTACTTGATTAAACCAGTTTTGTGCGTTGTTATATCTACAGCACCGATTTCGACTGCGTGTATAACTATCTGATGGGTGTTGTTATCAGCTCATTATTTCTGGAAATATAGCTTGCTACTGACTTTTCTTCTGTGAAACAAGACTTGAGTTGTAGGATTTTTGTTTTGTTAAGACAATGGAGGAAATGAAAGACATGAGGAGTGAGATGAGGATCAAGATTATACTTTAAGTCATCATGTTTTTTTATCGACAAGTTATTAAGGTTTTAAATTTTGTTTGTATGTTTGTGTAGTGTTGGCCTTGATTGAATTGTTATTTGAGAAGGTGCGGGAATAGGTTGGGGCTATCGATAGGGGCCTTCGGTCTAGCCTACCACAAGCCAGATCAGGTCGGGCTTATTATGTAAACAGGGTAGATTTAAACTATTTATAAAGCCTATTTAGTTAAGAGGCTCGGGCTTCAAAATAGATCTACGAAGCCTGAAAGATCGGCCTATTTAAATAATTATATATTATGAAATTAATTAAATATATTTATTTTTTAAAATTAAAAATTATATTTATAATTTAGAAATAAAAAATATATTGAATAATTTATTTGTTCTCAAATTATAAAATATTATACATATTTGATATTGAAATTATATAGTAGGAGTAATATATTTACTATTTGAAAAATAATTATAAATATAAAATAGTCTTAAATGGATTTTAATATGCTATGAATCAAACCAGCTTAACTTTAAAGACAAATTTATTATAAATAATAGATCAAGTTCAAACTTTTTCTAATTATAGCAGACCCGGATCTAATTATGCCTATTTCAATATGGTGCAAGCTACTTCAAATTTCTGTCATATTTTAATGATATGTTCTACATTTGTTTGTATTTTTTAATGGTATTTTAAACTATATTCTACTGCATTCATGCAGACCAATATAAAATGCAGAGGTATATTAAAGAGCAGTTTCGTTCATTTACTAATATGATGTAATCATATAATATTAGTGTTGAAGTTAATTTTAATTATTATCATCTTCATCTCTAATGTACTGCAACATCAGCCATGATAGGTATTGGAGCGTTTCTATTAAAGATAATGAACTATTGCTCAGGCAATAGGCGCCATTTGATTTTTGTGAACCATGATACTCTTGTTGATGGTTTCATGTTCATTTTAATTCATTATATTCCCTTTCACATTCAGAGAATATACTTTAAATTATGCCTATTACACATCGATTTTTTCATTTCTTTTTCTTTTTCATATTTTCCTTAGCCATGAAAATTCGATGCAGACAGATATCTGAGTTCATGGCTCTGCATTCTAGCATTAGATTTTTCAATTGACGATGTGTATTACTCCCTCCGTCCCAAGTAAATTGTCCACATTTCCTTTTTCGTCTGTCCCACAATATTAGTCCATTTTCCTAAAATAGCAAATTTCTCACACTCATCAATAAAATATTCATCCCACTATCACCCACTACTACTCACATGCATTGGTTATCGTGCCCGGTCAAATGTGGACAATTTGACTGGGACGGAGGGAGTATATTATATGTACTTGTCTCGACAGAAATGACTTTATTTTTTTCGGCACGGAATTAAGGACTGTGGGTGTCAGTAAAAATTGTTATTTTTAGAAATTGGTCAATTCAGTAGGGACATCCAATTTAATAAATGTGTTAATTCTATCGGGACGGAGGGAATATATAACATCACAACTCACAAGTATCAATATAAGTTCCTATTCTAAGCATGTTGCTGTAACTTATCACAATAGCCAATGAAAAGTCCCTCCCTTCCCAATTAATTCAAGAAAAAAAAAAAGGCTGATTAATTAGCTGAAAATTCATCAAATAAATAATTGAAACAATTTGAGATTGTCTAATGGAAAGCAAGCATCTAGGGTCCTAGGCTGTCTTAATCTGTAACTCAACCCCACAAATGAAGCAAGATATTTCCATAGCAACTTGTTTTTTCCCTCCTCTTGCATCCTACAACAAACATGACATGATCAAAGATTCAAATTTGATCATGAAGAAGCATCCAAAATCTTGAAACCAAAGCTGGGCAACACAGATTTTCAAAAAAAAAAATAGAAAGATAATCAGCTCAATCCAGTGCTAAAGAATAGATTTTCAGATGAATTAGTCAGTTAATCTTGAATCCAATGGAACACAAACATTCTTCACTACTACATATAACTAAAAAAAAAAAAAAGAATCTTGAAAAAAAAAAATACAACAAATTTCCTAACTTGAACCAACTTCTTCAAGAATCCAGACCAGAGAAGCAGTTGTCGGATCCGATCAAACACCGCTTCTTAACCGGGCTGGACCGGGGAGAATCCAAGCTCTTCAACAGCAGCTGCTTCACAGCAGATATGAGCTCATCACTCGGGCTTTTGGGCGGGCTCAGATTCTTGAATTTTCTGCAGAAGCTCATGTGCTGATTCAGAGCCTCCTCCTTCCCAATCCTCGCCACCTCATCCTTCACCGCCTCGCCGCAGAGCCCGCAAATCCACCGGCCCGAGTATCTTTCCCGAACACGCTTTATGTATTCCTCGGTGCACTCCTCCGTGAGGCCGCAACACTCGCATTTCGCAAACGCGAGATCGGTCGCCTTCAACACTGTTGCAATCTCCATTTGTGAAGAAGGAAGGAAGGAAGGAAGATAACGGCTGCAGCAGACAAATATTTGTAGAGGGCGGAGATTTAATTGTGTTAACGGAAACTGAATTTATTGTTCTTCAAATTCAAAGTTTTTTTTTTTTTGCTTCAGACAATAAATGAGAGTTGAAAACATATTGTGTTTGTGGATCTAGTGTAAATCTTTACCTGCTGTATTAATGGTGGATGGTTGAATCTTGAATGATGCTTTTTCTTTTTTAAAAAAAATTTATCTTTCTTTCTCCCACTGACTTTGTTGTTGAAGAAGGTCTCCTCCACAGATGATGAGACGGTTGAATATCAGAAACATCTGATTAAATTAATATAATCTGGGGCTAGATATGGAGCAGAGGAAATGGCAGAAGATAGGATTGTAGTTCCATGTGAGATGAGAGAGATATATACATATATAGATATAGATATGGTAAAATGTAAGAATGAGAAGTGAAGGTGGTGGGATGAACAATGATTGGATGGAGCACAGTGAAATCTGCTTTATGGTCGTATGTTTTACTGCTGTCTGTTTGAGCCTCGATCTGCTGCAACCACTGCCACTGCTCCATTAGAGGGTAACCCAAATTTGAGAATCGTAGTATTCGACTCATGAGTAAGCTTGTTAGGTAAAGTTAGTAATAAATATAAAATGGAGTAATTATTTTTATAAAAGTAATGTTTTCATAATTTAAGAGTAACAATAATGATAAATCTTTCTCGTAATGATAAAATTTTGAATACTAGCATAAAATATGATAGTAATTTTGAGACAAATAAATTTTTATTTTAAAATAATAGTAAATATTTTAATTATATTCAAAATTTAGAAAATTCATTTAGGTTGGACAAAGTTCGTGAATTTCAAAGTATTCGATAAAAAAACTCAAAGCTCGATACTAAACGAGTCAAATTTTAGGACGACACTACTCGTCTCAGCACGATTACACCCCTATATATGATTAGTTTTTTTTTATATAATTTGATTAATCATTAGTTTCAAGATTATTCAATACTTGATATTAGAATATATAGTTAGGGTTTTTTGTAGACTAATCTGGAATAATGACCAAACATGTTAATAGGGTAATAAATGAATGAGATTGAGATAATAGCGTAGCTTAGTAGGTGATAAAACTCAATCATTGTTGAATAGTTTTGTAGTTAGAAATAAATGATGATTTGTTTACCTTTAACTACAATTCATCTTCTTGGTCGGAGCCCTAGTTTTGAATAAACCGAAATTAAAATAAATAAAAAATATAATATCATATCATTTGAGTGTTTGCTTTTTTAATTTATAAATGAAATTTCAAATTTTATTTCGTTTTCAAATCTTGCATTTAGTTGGTTGCGTAATCGAGAATGGAAAGTTAAGGGAAAAACATATTATAAAATCTCAAATAATTTGCAGTCATTCATTATTTTTAAAAAGATAACGGTAAGTGTGTGCAAGTATTTATTTATGAGAGAGGAAAGCAAAAGTCGTTATAATCCATAATTCATAAACAAATTAATAGTTGAAATCATTACAATAGACATAAATTGTTGGAAGGTTTACTTCAACCCCAAATTATGCATTTGAGGTTTATTTTTAATTTTTTGGATTTTGGAAATAAACGTTAAAATAATAAAAATAATATAATTGGAGACAAGTTGGGGTGTAGCGTGTTGGCGATGCAGAGGATTAGAATGGATGAGCGTGAGTGCCAGCTGTGATGGAACGACGACACCCACATGCATGCCCTCCTGTAACCGCCAAACTCTCTGCTTATCACCTTATTCTTTCTACCCTCTATTTCAACTCTCAATTCTTCTCCCCGAAAAATATTTTAATTATCAATTCAGATTTGAAATGTGAATTCTAAACTCAAATATGAAAAGTCTAAAATTCGAAAAATTATTGTTATAAAACGATGACAATATGACGTACGAATTAAGAATTAGAAAATAAATAGCACATAATTTACGTGGTTTGGCAATGTGCTTACGTCCACGGTAGAGCAGTCGATTTTATTATCTCAGTAGTCGGTTTTATTATCTCAGTAGTCGGTTTTATTATCTCAGTAGTGTCCAAATACATCATGTATTTATACTAAAATCCTAGGCATCTGTCTGCCTCCTTCCTTTGTCAATATATGAGCCATATCAACAATTATAAAATTTTTAATCCAATACTTATTAAGTTTTGGATTGAAAATCTAATTAAGAATCTTTCACATCCTATATTAAGAGTTAATATTTGTGATCATGAATTAATAATTAAATTGTCTTTCAATCTTGAATCGGTAATTAAACTATCTTTTTGGTCATGGATCCACTATACTCCTAAATTTTTATTAAAATATACACTATCTCTATGGTTTCAAATTTTGATATAATGTACGTAAGAAAAATTTGTTTGAATTTTATTCTAATTATTTTAATTTCCTCTATAGACATATTTAATAAATTAGGAAAGTTTTATCATATTTTTTTCAGTCATAAAAGTAAATATAAGGCAAAATCCAATAATGTGAAAATTTTGGGTAAATTTTTCTAATTTATCAAACCTTAGGGTTAAATTTCATAATAGAAAAAATTGGAGTGAAATTCAGGATAGATAATTCTAAATACAACCACCAATTTTCTCAATACAGCCCCTATTATTAAAAAAATTAAATTATTATATAATATTATTATTTTATCCTTACATTCCTAAATTAACACTTAAATAAAAAAATAAACTTAAATAAGAATCGTATAAAATTATCGCGTTCTTCCCACTTTCAAGTAAATTATCATGACAGATATACACCAAAATCTGTCAAACTTCTTAAAATCCAAGTTTGTAGTCTTCTTCCATCATTATCCAATCAACCCAGCCAAAAATTTTAAGAATGGCAGAACCACTACGATGAAGAAGGCGAGACAAGCGAAGAATACCCGTATCCCATTCTCATCTATCTATAAAATAATGAGAACTGTAATGAATCTAAAAATATGTAGCTTCAAAAATATGCAATTACAGTTGATTGTGTGATACATTTTATATTAAAACCTCACGAACCAATCACTTTACGATTGCAAGGATCGCCGTGGATGTTTCCCTGACGGCCAAGTTGTGTTTATTGATTGTAGAAATCAACAACGTAACCCCATCGCTTTTAGCATTCGCGCCATCATGTGCTCCCTTCGTGGAGTTGAACTACGTAGAATTCACATGAATCTGAAGTTGGTTGATAATTAAGAACCGATGCCGCAGGCACAATTATATTCAAACGATAGACAAAAAGCGTGTTATGGTGATTAAGCCATGACGGTGAGTCCGCCTCAGCCACGACTCATGACTGTAAATGCCGCTAAAATGTTCGTGCCGACAACTTTCTTTAGGGAGTTAAGAGAGAGAAGCGTTGATAATGGGAGATGGAGCAACATTGACTTCTAATTCCTTTCATTCATTAAGATTTTAGATATGATTCAAAAGACAAAACTAAGAGAGATAGTCTCATTGCTGTGGATTTTTCATATGTTTATGAGATTTGAAGACCATGATAAAAAGATCAACGACAATTTGGTGAGAAAAAGAAAGAAGCACGTTGAGCAGAGAAAAAAAAACGGATAAAGCTATGTAATTTATATCTTGTTTTTTTTAATTGATATTTAATTTAGGGGCTACATGGGTAATTTAGTAATATTACATAAGAATTAATTTTTTTTAAAAAAATGGGGGCTACAATGAGAAAAAAAGTGGATGCATTTAGAATCACCCATTCAGGATTTATGGATGACATGTATTAGAGTAAAATTTATGATTTTTCCTTATTCGTATTAAAATAAGTTTTCAGTGAATTTCAAGATTTAATATATTGAGAATTTTAACATAAAATACATAATTTCGTACGAGTAAATACATAATAATTAGTTATTGTTAGACAGCACACTTATATGTACACATGATACGATTAAGAGTTAGTCTCCTGAGAGACGGTCTCACTATTTTTTTATTGTGAGACGGACCTTAATACATCATTTCAATAAGTTAAATACATCATTTCATTTTTAAGAATTACATTATTTGCAACAAAGAAATACATCATTTGCAATAAAGAAATACATCATTTCATTAAACTCATATCACAATAAAAATGGTGAAACATCATTTGCAATAAAAAAATACACTATTTCATTAAATTCGTCTCACAATAAAAATGATGAGACCGTCTCATCTGGGACTTTGCCTACGATTAATTGTATGTTGTTTGGCTTGCGAAATTATATGAGCAAAATTAATAGTACAAGTAGATTGTTTTAATTTTAGTAAAATAAATTAAGTTAGTAGTTATTAAATATATTATTTACTCCCTCTTTTCCGATTATATGATTCAGTTTAATCTTGTACATTTGTAAAAAATTATTTAATATTTAAACAAACTCCCAATATTAATCTTATTTAAAGCAATAATTAATCTCTTATTTTCATAATATTATTACATTTAATATTCTCATTTTTCAAAATTATTCAGGGGTGTAATTGTAAATTACCAGAAAAAATAATACCAAATATAGAAATTGGATCATATAATTGACACTGCAAAAAAATTGAAAATTTGCGACAGAAAAAAGGGTCGCGAATTAGCGACAGACTAACGACGGGGGATAAAATTTTAGATTGGCAAAAACTTGCGTTAGGCAGGCCTAAACAGTTTAGGCGGGTTTTATCCTATCCAAATGGGTTGACCCATCCCAAATAGGGTTTATTAATCCCAATTAGGGTATATTATATGGGTTTGGGCTTGGGTTAATGGATAAAATCCGTCTAAATCGTTTAGGCCTGCCTAACCCAAGACCTTCCCTTTTAAATTTTGCGACCGAATTTTTCGTCGCAAATTTTGGCGACGAAAATCCATCGCAAAATTCTTTATTTTTAAATATATATAATTTTTTAGTACATTTGGTTTAGCTATAATGCGCGCAACTCGCATGCTAGAGGTGTCGAGTTCGAATCCCTTTGGATGCAGACCACTGAAATTAAGTTCTTGAAGGAAATTAATTTGCGACCAAAAAATTCCGTCGCAAAATTTTTGCGACGGATAGGTTGCAAATTTTTTCGCGACGAAAGATTTTTTGACGGGCAAAATTGATCGCAAATTGGTGTGAAACACCCTAAAATAATAACATGGATCAAATAATTGGAATGAAATGAGTATTATATTAGAAGTAGTTACTTTGTATATGTTAAGTATGATATATTGTGCAATAGATATGTAAGAGTTGGTCTCCTGAGAGACGGTATCACTATTTTTTTATTGTGAGACGGACCTTAATATATCATTTCAATAAGTTAAATACATCATTTTATTTTTAAAAATTACATTGTTTGCAACAAAGAAATACATCATTTGCAATAAAGAAACACACCATTTCATTAAATTCGTTTCACAAAAAAATGGTTAGACATCATTTGCAATAAAAAAACATACTTTTTCATTAAATTCGTCTCACAGTAAAAATGATGAGACCGTCTCATCTGAGAATTTGCCGATATATAATGATCCTGAATCAATAGTGCATTGTACATTGTGATAGGGTTTTCCACAAGAACGAAATAGTTTATTGATGCATATAAATAGAGAGAAATACAAGATATGAAACTATCTAAAAGATATGAAAAACTAG